>OVBE01016282.1:251-11018 GCA_900406425.1 Iberis pinnata | reverse complement strand
GATCAGGACTAGAAGTCGATTGATGCTCTATTTGATATGGGCATTTCGATAGAAGGGATACCCAAGCGCGCTGGTCAATACCCCATAAGTAAGAATGCACCATTTTTCAACTTGAATAAATTTAAATGAGCTAGTTGATATGATTTGATAGTTTTATTGATTTGGAATTTAGAGTAAAATGCATATTGTTGATTATGTGGTGGTAAACAGTCTATTTGCAATGGTTGTCTAAAATTAGTGTCTTCAGTTTTTGACAACTGGATGTGGGGTTTCTGAGATTTTGTGAATTCCTGTGTGTTCCTTTTCAAACCTCTTCTCTAAATTTAATTTTACTTTACTTGAGGACAAGCAAAGATCTAAGTCTAGGGGAGTTGATATTACTCGGTTTTGATGCATAATAGTAGGCATTTATGTCTGCTATTCTATATTATTCCGAGCATTTTCCTTGCAAATTGGTATATTTTCAGGTTTCTAAGTGTTCGGGTCGTTATGGAGTAAAAGATGCATTTCAGAGCAAAACAGAAGAATTGGTCAAGTTACAGAACAAAGAGATCGATCGTGCATTTTGGCGATCGATCGAGCACTTCACTAAAGGATTGCACGATGGAGAACATAAGTGCTTGATTGAGAATTTTCTCCTGGAAAAATCTGGAACAAGAGATCTATCATGCATTAAGAAATCGATCGAGCAGAATTTCAGAGAGATCGATCGAGTACTCTGGGGGATCGATCGAGCACTCTGCCCAAGAAAAAATAGAGATTTCCCAATTTTGCAATTAAGTCCTCAAGTTTATCAGTTTTCTATTATTTTAATTATTTACTTTTTTACACTATAAAAGCCTTGTGACATGGTTTATTCTTATTAAGCTTTATTTTATTGGAGATTTTAGCGGGGGAGAAGAGATTTTGAAACTCTATATTTGGGAGATTTCTGAACCCTATTTTAATATCTGTTATTATTGTACAATTATGAGTTCTTCTTTGATGTTGATTTGTGTTTACTTTTCAATGTCTGAGTAGTTCTCTAGTTAGGTTTTAGGGTTTCCCAGGGAAACCAGGTTTGAATGTTAGGGTTTATGATAAAGGATAGAATTTTTTAGGTTCTTAGTATAGACTTGTTCTTAATGCATGAATTAGAGTAGCTAACTAGTTCGCTGATATTATATTAATAAACGCAAAGAGATTTGGTTTAGAGATCTGATCTAGTCTAGATGAATAAGTGTTCTAGCTTGCGAGAGTATTGTCTAGAATGCTTATCAAATATTGAATCTGAACTTAGTTAAACACGACGAGAGTTTATTTCTAATAATTCAAACATAGGGTTTAATACTCCAAGAGGAGATTATTCTGTTGGTGTATTTCATGTTGAGAACTATTTTCAAAGTAAAATAATGCATGTTAACCTTGGCTTTTAAACCTGAATACATATGGATTTCCCTAATGTCTGATGCTTTTATTTCATTGTTTACAACCGTTTAATTAATTACTGATTTGATTCGTTACAAACAATCTTTTTATTCAATCTTAGCTTGAATACGATATTGAATATCATACAAAGACTTGTACAAAGTCGCAAGTCCTTACCGATTTACTAGTAGAACTCCCTACGGAAAGCATGACAAATCAAGAACCAAACTCTGTCTGGACCCTCCATATCAACGGATCTTCGTCGAAACAGGGATCAGGAGTCAGAATCCGACTCGCGTCGCCTACCAGAGAAATACTAGAACAATAATTCCAATTTATGTTCCACGCATCAAATAATGATGCCGAATATGAAGCGCTTATCGCTAGGTTACGATTATCCCATGGACTCAAAATACAAAATATCCACGCCTATTGGGACTCACAACTTATTGCTAGCCAATTTAGCAGAAAATACGAGGCCAGGAACGAAAGGATGTAATCGTATTTAAAACTCGTCCATGACCTTTCCTAGGGTTTTAACCAATTCGCCCTCACACAATTCTCCCTCACATGAATACTTAGACAAGTCATCCCCGTGGAGTTCATCGAACATCTGATCATCGGTCCTCCAATCGTCACGAGTCTGATCCAATCGCCGGATGAGTATATCGATTAAACTGATCAACCCGAAGAGAATTCGGGAAAATCTGGGTACGGATGCAATAAATTGTGGCTGCAATATATTTTCGCTTACATAGAAACGGGCAGCTCAGAAAGTCAAAATTCACGCTGTTCGATACGCTGTAGTAGACGGGGAAATTTATAAACAAAGTTTTTCTGGATCCCTCATGACGTGCGTAGAAGGAGAAAAATCGCAAAAAAATCATTGAAGAAGTCCATTATGGTTCGAGCGGAAATCATTTTGGCAGAAGATCCCTCGTAATCAAAATAAAACATCATGGCTATTACTAGCCAAAAATTGCCAAGGATTGCGAAAAATTCGCCCGCGAGTGCGAAAATGCCAAAGTCATGTACCAACGATCCACCAACCCGCATAACTCCTTTCATTCACTTTGGTGCCATATCCATTCATGCGATGGTCAATGGATATCGTCGGGCCCATTCACAAATTAAAACATAAACGGTTCCTGCTAGTCTTAAAAAAATTTCTTCTCAAAATGGGTCGAAGCTGATTCAAACGCCAGCATCAAAGATGTTCAAGTCTCATGTTTCGTATGGCGGATCATCATATACAGACACAGAGTCTGTACAAAATCATAACGGACAACGGGTCTTAGTTTATTTCAACGAGATTCGAGGCATTTGGCGGAAAATGGAGGATACGATTAACTAAATCCATTCCTAAATACCCGCAAGACAACAAGACCATCCTAGACGGGCTGAAGAAACGCCTGGACGCAAAGAAAGGTTGATTGGCCTAAGAACTCGAGAGAGTCCTTTGGTCACACAGAACAACACCAAAAGAGAAACAGGAGAAACTCCTTTGCTCTCGTATACAGGTCAGAATGCATAATCCCCGCGAAAGTCGAGTTCCTAGGAATACGCAGCAAGCTGCTCCCAGAACAAGAAAAAATGAATAACTTAGTGCTACTAGACAATCTTGACCACATTAACGAGCGATGAGATCTTGCTCTCATATAAATATAAAATTACCAACAAGCAGCCATAAAGTACTATAACTCAAATGTACAAAGTCACAGGTTCAAGGAAGGCGGCCTAGTTCTACGCAAATCCAAAACACCGTTGAATGAAACGCGAGAAAATTGGGAACAAACTGGGAAGGGCCATGAAAAATCACAAAGGTAGTCAGACCAGGCACGTACAAAATTGCTACAACGCAAAAATTCAAAATTCCAAGAACATGGAACACGATGCACCTAAAAAAATTATTATCATTAAACAACGACACAATAACAAACTGAACTATGAGACGGCTTGATCCCAAAAATGGTACATAGGAAACTTTTCGCAAGAAAAGTACAGTTGTCTCCCTCTTGAAGAAAGGGAGGGGTGGTGATATCACTCGATTTTATGGTTTTGAGTGGGTATTTATACTTGCTATTGGCATCATTTGAGTATTTTCCTCTTGTTTTTGGCATATTTTCATGTTTCTAGGTGTTTTGGACGTTCTGGAGCAAAAATGTGCATTTGTGCACAAAATGGATTCGATTTGAAAAATGCAGAAGCAGAGTTCAGCAGAAGAACCAAAATTTGATTGACATTTGAAGATGTTCCCACGAATATAATGAGATGATATTTTAACTCAAACTGGTCACGTGAGTCATTTTTCATATGGAAGTGATTTCAGGTCAATCCATTGATTCAATCAAAAGTTATGGCGATTTTACTGAAGACTGGTCAAGCTGTCTCGCAGAAGAAACATGTGCAGGATGTGAGGGATTAGATCGATCAATCCATGTGGGGATCGATTGATCCAAAATCTTATCAAACTTACGGAATTTTGGATCAATCGATCCACACTTTGATCGATCCATCCGAGAAATAGAAGGACGTCAGATCGATCCAAATGCTCGAGAAAACTTGAAAATTTCTAAAAAGACGTTTTCGTCCTCAAGACTTATCATTTTTTTCCTTATTGGGTTTTATATTCTTTTTTAACTCTATATAAGCTAGAGGCTTAGGGTTTTATTAAAGAAAAAACAAGCATAGAGAACACAACTTAGAACACATATTACTTTTCATTACTCTATCTTTGAGAGCTTTTCTAAGAGAGATGAATCCTGACACCTGTATTTGGAGAAGAATTCTGAACTCTCTTATTTTATTGAATTTGGTTTTTGAATATTCTTTCTTATTTTATGATTGTTGATTTCTTGGCTATGTCTGAGTAGTCTCTTTGTTAGGTTTTCGGGATTTTCCAGGGAAAAAAGGTTTTGATAGTTAGGGTTTGACTTTAATTGATTCAATTTGTTAGGTTCTTAGTCTAGATTTATTATCATTGCTTGAATTAGCTTGATCACCTAGTTCATGATTTTAGGTTAATAAATGCAAAGGGATTTGGTTTATTTAATCTGACATAGTCTAGATGAATAAGTGTCTCTGCTTGCGAGAGTATTGTCTTTCATGCTTATGAACATATCAAATATATAATCACTGCATGATTTAATTGTCTAATTTAGAGATCTAAGATTTCGGGAGAAAGTTAGTCTTTATTTCTAGAAATTCTATCATAGGGATCTAATACTTTGGGAGTAGATTAGTTTATTGTCGTCTTTTGAGTTGAGAACTATGTTCATTTCTTAATCTTGCTTGTCAACCTCAACTTCAAACCTGAATACCTGCGGAATTTCCCTATCGCCTAGCGTTTTATTTTATTGATTTACATTCGTTTTTAATCATTCGCTTTAATTCTTTTTGTTCACAAACAATCTTTCTTTTATTTCTATCTTAGCTAGAATCAATATTAAAACTAAGAGTCGCACTATCTGATCCTTGTGGGATTCGGCCATTTACTTTACTATAGTGATCTGTTCTATGCAGTGTAGTTTTTGGAATTAAAACCTGAACTTATCAAGTGGGTACGTATACGTATACTCGTATACTCTCATATTTCAAAATATCTGCATTCAAGTACACGATATTTTTGAAACTTTTCGGCAATAAGAAAAGCACATCCTTACTCAGAAATTTTAGCTATCTTCTTAGGACTCGAAAACATATCCAATTCCATTTAAAATACCTAAGTAAAAACAAAACTCGTCGTACAACTCGGAAAAGGAAATCATACGAGATCATACGAGAACCCTCTCCTAACAAAATTCAACCGAACATTCTCCTTGTTTACAAGGACAATCATGTCCTTCAAAAAACCGCATGAACATCTCTTGAACGCATTGTAAAACACAAAACCTCCGAATGGAAAAAGAACTTTCAGAAAAATCGAGACGTCGCAAATTTCCGAAAACAAACTTTTGAACTCGTACGAACGCAGCCTACACAAAGTCCAAAACAAAAACGAGCAAATATGCGCTCCCATACGAACCCGTCGATTGGCCTCGAGTGACAAACTAGTCACCTAACATTTCGTAAGATGGGTTCTCATACATTCGAAAAAGGATAAAAGCGCTATAAAAACAAAATTTTTATTCAACACTTCCGAACGACTTAAAAATTATCTTTGGAGAGATGCTCGGTTCCTGATCGATGCGAGTCTATCAAACCGGAATCAGGTTGAAATCATAAACAGAATACATAAGTCGGGATAGTCACCGCACGCCCCAAAACCAAGAGTAAACCTAGATCTTGCCCTAAACCCAGCACATTGGTCTCTAACATCTCTAGACATAGTATCAAACTGATACGAGATCCCTAAATTTGTGTCTTCACTTACATCTGTAAATTCACAAANCTAACATCTCTAGACATAGTACCCAAAAACTATACTTTTAGAAAAACTCACATCCGAAACGAATAAGTGGAAGTGATTCATTTATAACGCTAACACAATGGAAAAAAAATGATTGAATAATACATAGCCGCAAAGCGGTAGAAAACCCAAAGCCACATACAGGTGGGTCATGATTTAAAAATGGCCATACTAGGTCGGAGCAAACAGACTCGAAAAACTTAAGACCAAAATGTCCTAAACAAGATAACAACATCATTCTTCATTTAGGATGAGAACCTCGTCCTCATCCACTACACCATCGGAATCTGTTGTTGCGCCATTTACCCCAGTGTTATCACATCGCGGGGCTTGAAGTCCTTACAGTCGCGCTTCACTGGGTTATCTGGACACTGTGGAAGGGTATGGTCAGCAATCCCTGACTCGGTTCCGACCTCCGGGACCTCTTAACCTGTCGAACCTTCTGTGGTATGCACCTGGCGCTGTATATGGTGCAACTCCCTCGCTTTGGCCTTCCTAGCCTTCTTATCCTTGGCAAGGAGCTCACCGTCTTTCTGTGGTCCCTCTCGAGTCTGCTAACTTGAGCCTTCAATTGGGACACCACGGAGGAACGAGCGCTCTAGATTGCCCCAAGCTTTGCCTCCAACCGCGATGACTTTTCCTCTGACTTAGCGAGCTCTGTCGTAAGATGTTGTATCTCCGACCCGCAATCACCAAGCATATCATCAATCAAGGCACGAGTTGCACAATACTTAAGGAAGTAAGGAAAAAATGAATGCGATAAGGAGAAAAGATCGGGACAAACCTTAGCAGGATGTCTCGACATCGCACTTAAACTCAAAGTCCCAAGCGGCAAGGATCCAACCTCTGCACTCCTAGCGCACTTCTTCTTCTTGACTGCCCTTGGAGTGGGGCAAGGTCTCTTACGTCCCCCCCCCCCACCCGAGGCAGCAACGAGAGCATATCAGGAGCACGTAACGCCAAGAAAATCTCCCATTTGACAGAAGGAGGAGGAGGCATCGAATCGGCCCCATACACAGAATCTTTGACGACAGGGACTAGGGTCATTGAAGAGCTTATCGGCTGGATCGCTCCATGGTCTGGGTTATCTAGAGAAGAAGGTGATGACGCAGGCATGGAGGCCAACATTATGCCAGCATCGTAGATCCTGTCAAAATAGCAGAGGTAGGGCATTCCGTCTCGACTTCACGGCAAGCTATCTCTTCCTAAAAGGCAAGGAACCCCGCCACATGAACCCAAATTTCTTTGGAGAATCGGAATAACTTCCCGGAAGAGCACTACCCATGGTGGCACTGTTTTCTTTTTTTTCAATCATAAGGAGAAGCCATCTTAGCAAAATTCTTAAGATAGAAGTTTGAAGGAAGTGGGAATGAATGAGAATGAATAATGGGAACCCCTTACTTATAAGAAAACTTTTCGGAATAAATTATCGTTAAATACGAAGACTAGCTTATGATAAATCCTCTACCATGGATTCTGATCAAAACATACATCATCCGCTCGCAACATTCGAAATTGAATCCTGCAAGCTGGGGGGCTAACTGTTGGGGTCAAAAACAGTATACTCAGAATCAACATCCGAGAAGTATAAAGAGATCTAAGAAATCCCGATCAACAGAACAAACTAACCAATGTCTTGATGCTTCCGAAAGACCATAGGGAATGCTCTTCTGAAGAATCACAATCGTTGAACAGCTAAGCGATTGTCTCTGCACTCTTTTGTCCTTAGTTAATAAGGTTTTGTCCCACGGGTTTTTCTATCACTAAGGTTTTAACGAGGCAAGATAATCCACTTACGTCCAATATCAAAATCAAGATAAACATACTTGAATCGATGTCCGAGAAATACGTACGCTGAACAATGGAATTTCAGGTTGCCAGTTGGTGAGCTAAACAACACATGTTTAGCTCGACAGTTGGCGAGATGAACCACACATGTTCAAATTGCCAACTGGCGAGTTGAACCACAAAAGTTTAGCTCGCCAACTGGCAAGCTGACTTCATCTTGAATCTCCCATCTCTCGTTTTGTATCATTCCGAGATTCTATTGGAATTCTGCAATAAAAACTGTAAAACACGCATAAGTCCCCAATTAATCATATAAACTTTTTTGGTTATCCTAAACACCAAAGTTACCTTAGCTATACGATTTCCTACGACTTTCAAAAGAATCTTGAAATCTTCTCGTATGAAACTAATCGTATAAAACGATAATGGTTAGTCAAGACGCTGAGAATTATCTTAACTATACGATTAAAATCGACATTCTTCGGAACGATCATAAGGACACACTCATATTTATCAATCGTATAAAATGATAACGGCTAACTTAAAAGCCGATGTTATCTCACTTATACGATTGATATAATCATTTCAAAAAGTTTCAATTGTATCATCGTGCGAAAGGCTGGTTCTCTGATAGGAACCGTAAAAATTGCCTAAACCGTAAAACAGCCCAATGAGGACTAAAACAAGATAACAACCCACTTACAATTCTAGACGAGAATCTAGCCAGGCGCAATGACTGTAGTAACTTGTTCCGCAAGACATGAAGAAATGGAAGAAATCTGAAAAGGGAGATTTTCAGAGAATAATAAACTGGAAAATGAAGATTTCAGCAGAAGAACGGAAGAAGGAAAAGGAAGACGAACGAACCATGAAGCCTATATAAGTGAGACGAAGAGGAAGAGCACATACACATTAAATTCTCCACACAAAAATACTTAGGGTTTTAGATTATTTTTACGTTATTGTTAGCAAGCTACGATTCAATTAGGTTTATCAGTCTCCATTGCTAGATTTTGGATAACTCGCCAACAGCCTATTGTAACACGCTCATACGTTGTTTCGGAATAAGATTTCTTTTGCCGTCTTTCATATTCTTAAATTTGTGTTCTTATTACTTGTTTTTGTATCTTGATCTTCTTAACGTTTGACTCACATGAATCAAGGATCTCCAGAAAATTAGGATTTTCCATGATATGCCTTAACTAATGGAAATCAGACGGTGCGAATTTTGGTTCTCAAAACCATCGTTAAAATGTTGATTGTTCGATTTTGAGAACCTAACTGCATAACAGTCGTATCCCGATCAACGGAATAAACCAACCATCCAAGAAATATGAGAAGACATATAGGTTTCAGAACAATAAGCAATCGCAATCACCGGACAAACGCTTCGATTCTAGATCTTCTCGTTAATGAACAAACAAAACCTCGTACGTTCAGCTCGCCCATTGGCGAGTTGAATGGCACATGTTCCACTTGTCAATGGGCAAGCTGAACCGCACAAGTTCAGCTCGCCCAATGGCGATCTAAATGGCACATGTTCAGCACTCCATTGGGCGAGCTGGACCGCTTAAGTTCTGCAAGTTTTTCTCCGTCATCCATCACCATTGTGATATTGTTCATATATTGGTCTACATCAACCAAATTAATCAATAACACCCAAATTATATTATATTTCAATTTTAAAAATAATGTAATATATTTCTATAATTTCCCAAAGGTACTTACATTTTCTTTTAAGGAAGATGTTATTTCTCGAAAACTAAAATTAAAGAATATAATAAAATTAATTTTTATAATGTTTATAGTTTTTTGTAATTTTTTGTATTCTTATAACTTTTTGCAAGTTTTTATAATTTATTGTAATTTTTGCAAGTTTTTATAATTTTTTACAATTTTTTACAATTTTCTAATTTTTTATATTTTTATAATTTTAATACATTTTTGTATTTTTGTATTTTTGTAATTTTTTGCAAGTTGTTATAATTTTTTGTAGTTTTTGCTAGTTTTTACAATTTTGCAAGTTTGTATAAGTTTTTTATAATTTATTTACAATTTTCTAAATTTGAATAATTTTTAATAATTTTTTAAATATTTTGTATTTTTCTGTAATTTTCTATACTTTTTGTATTTTAATAATTTTAATATATATTTTTAAATTTTTAATATTTTTAGATAATTTTAATTATTATAAGTTTTTATTATTAAATTAGATTTTTGTCGCAAAATTGAATAAAAACAAAATTTTCGGTTTAATGTATGCTTTACATAATAAACCGGCAAAATCATCGACTAGGGGTTTTAAAATTTATAAGATTTAGTACATGGGTATCTAAGTACTTTCATAACATGGTTAAATAGCACTAGGTCTTAAGTTTGGGTGCAACTGGTGCTTTATGATACTTTCGAGGGAGAAATAGGTCATTAGCCCTAGTTTATCTTGTTCTGTTTACTTTGGATATTTCTTTGTGTTTCTTTTGCAAGGAACAATGTCTGATGATGGAGCAGAGTGTTCTAAAAACGATAAGTTCTTGTTTGAGGCTATAACTTCCAAAATGAAGCAGCCCATGGACAAAGCAATTATGAACAGTTTGATGCTTTTAGAAAGGAGTTTAACTCACCAGGTGTCCATGAAACTGGTCAATCTAGGCAAAGGAGGCCTAAGTGATAACAAGGTTTTTTCTGTGTGTGTGTCAATTCCCTATCCACATTATCATGTCATTGTAACATAGATAGGTATCAATCCAGTCAGGTGTGTTATTAACCACTTTAGATGCAGATGGATTCTACTTATTCAAGTCAAATGAGAAAGTGGGTTGTTGGCTAACAATCCTAAGCAAGAAAGCATGCGGAAAATAAATAAGACATGAAAGCTAATATGCATAAACTGAAACTAAGGGTAAACAGCAAGAAAAATTAAATGGGTAAAGATGCAATCAAGGGGGAAGCAGTTCCTGAGGACAAGGGTAATTGACTAGAGATCCTTCCTGAACTACCTTAGCACCTAACATACCTCAAACAATGAGCTAACCCCTAGACAGCAGATTCATATGCAACCAAGTTCAATGTCTTGGTAAACGGTTTGAAGCAAAGTAATCACCAGACCTAACTCTCGTTAACGGTACACTACTAAGCAGTCACGAAGAACCAATCTACTAAAGCCA
>OVBE01016281.1:0-11018 GCA_900406425.1 Iberis pinnata | reverse complement strand
CTTCAGGTGGAGGTTGCAATGGCTTATGGGCGTTGGTTATTGCAGGTTCATCTTCTTCAGCTTCGTTTAAGCATGACCCCCCCCAACTAGAGTCACACTGCTCCCAGTGGAAGTTGGAGTGTTGGTAGAAGACGTCTTGTTATTGTAGACTGCACTGATGTTGACGTAATCTTTCGGGTTCTGCACAGACTTTCCTGGTAGATGACCATTTGCAGAAGTTAAGGTCGAGGCGGTTTTTCCTTCAAGAGTGGTGACCCTAGAGGTTAGACTGTCAATCCTGGAGGAGATTGCACCAAATGATGTATCCATCTTGTATTGGAGTTCGCCGAACTTCTTTGATGTTTCCATTGCATAAGCAGCTTGACCTTGAAGTAGTTGTTGTAAGGTAGCTTCGATATTGAAGGGTTGAGCAGGAGGTTGAGTAGATGCGAAACTAGGAGGTACACCAGTAAGTTATTGTTGCTGTGGTTGTTGAAAATCATTCTGTTGTTGCTGTTTGGGGTAGTAACCTCTATTCTGGTTGAAGTTGTTGAAGGGTTGAGAGTTCTTCTGCTGTTGAGGTGGGTACACTTGGTCTTGAGTATTAGCAACGTTGTTGCTTCGGTAAGAAAGACTAGGGTTGTTAGAGTAGTTGAAGTACCCTTTGTTGTAACCCCTTTGGTTCTGCACATAGCACATCTCTTCTTGTTGTTGAGCTTCAGCAGCTTGAATCTGGAGTTGTTCTTCATCAGAAATGAAGTGAACCTGATGTTGTTGACCTAATAGTAACATGTCCAACTTCTCATTCAATGCATTTATCTCCTTCTTAGTGCCATCATCAGATGCAGAAGGTCCTCTTGGTGTTCTGTCGTAGTCCTCACTATAGATCCCATCAGACTGGGCAAGGTTCTCAACCAACTCCCATCCGTAATCAACTCCTTTGTTGAGGAAGTTCCCGTTACTTGCAGTATCCAAGAGCATTATGATCTTTGGTAAGGCACCTCTGTAGAGTGTGCTGAGCAAGGAAGCCTTGCTGAAACCATGGTGGAGGCACTGCATAGTATAGTTTTTAAAACACTCCCACGCCTCAGAAAAGGCTTCAGAGGTCTTCTGTGCAAAACAGGAAATTTCATTCCTCAAGAAGAACTTCGAAAGGAATGCATTCTTGCAGGCATTCCATGTGGTGATGGAGTTCCTGGGGAGGGACTTCTCCTATTGATGTGCCTTCTCCCCAAATGAGAATGGGAAGAGGCGTAGCTTGAATGCGTCTTCATTCACACCGTTGATCTTTATCAAACTGCAAAACCTGTCGAACTCATCCAGATGATCAAGTGGGTCTTCCAAAGGGAACCCATTGAACTTGTTGCTCTGGACCATAGCAATGAGACTATGCTTGATCTCGAAGTTGTTATTCTGGATAGCAGGTGGATTGATTCCATGTCTGACGGTTTGAGTGTTTGGGTTATCACCAGCACCAATGGTGTTCTGGTTTTCTCATTCAATGTTGTCTGCCATGTTGAGGTTCAACCTTCTCAAGTGTTCCGCATGTTCGTGTTCACGTCTTGCATGAGAGTGTTCTCGTTCAAGAACTCTGATGTCGTCAATGAGTGGAAGCAAGTCAGTTGGTCCTATGNAGCAGGTACCTGAAAACAAAGCAAACAAGGTAGACTAGTAAGTAAAAACGTAAAACAAAGGCTTGATCTGAAAAGATCCAAAATCCAGAATGTAGTAACAAATGCCAAATGGCAACAGCGCCAAATTGATAATAGGGATTTTGGGTCCCTAAGTTATCAATCAACCCATCGTTGTAGTATAGATGGGTTTGTCAATCCATAATGGGAGCGTACTAAGCAATGTAGATGTATTGGATGCTTTAAAGTCAAGCTAAATGTTAAAAGGAGGTTTGGTTGCTAAATGGTCCTAAGTGCAATGAAGGTAAAAAGACATAAAACAGAGAGAGAGGCTTAAAACACTTTTGGATGCAAAACAGAGTAAAAGCAAGAAAGGGTAAAAATGCAATCAATGTAAAGTCGTTCCAGAGGACAAAGGGTAATTGACTTGGGAATCCATCCTGGGCTACCTAAGTACCTAACATACTTCAAACAATGACCTGACCCCTAGAGAGTAGCTCTACGAACAATCAATTCCAATTTCTTGGCAACCAATCTCAAGCAAAGCAATCACAGACTCAACTTTCTTCATAGATGGCGACTACCTAGCATGCATTAACCTCTACTACTCTAGCTAACTCGTTTCCCACATCTATTCACAGAGAAGTGGAAACGAATCTCTGGAACCCCCTTGGTCCGGTCACCTCTAATAACTCACCTGCCGGTGTTGTAGAGTCTAACGGCGGGTCTCTGTCCCTCCCGGGTAGGAGTACAATCAACATTAAGCTGNAAACCCAGAACATCAACCCTAATCTACCGCCATCCTCAGGAACTTGGATGACTACTCACTACTCACTACTTATGAGAGTAGAAGCAGATGAAACAGCAAACATAACTTCAAACCTAAACATACAGATCTAGGAAGAACATCAAGAACACAAACCCAGAGATGAAGAACAACAATAAAACAGTAAGCTAAGCAAGATATTAAAACTTAAAAAGAAAATCAACAAGAACCAGATATGCAACAAAAGTAAAGCTAAGCAAGGAAACTAAAGAAAAACAGAAGATTAACTAAAGACTAGAAAGAAAACTGGTTTTTACACCAAGAACATCAAGAACAAAACTAAGAAAATGAAAACCTAAGACAAAACCTAAAAAGAAAAGAAAAACTAAAGCTTCTGCAAATGGAGGCGAATTAGGGCTTTTATAGTGTTCAGAGAAAAGTCCTAATTCTCACTAAAGAAAAAAATTCTAATCAATGTCTTGGTNGTCTTAGATCTTAGGCCTTGCTTCAGGTGGTATCCGGATTCGAGTTGGTCGGGTCGGAGCGTGTTTTCCTTTGAGTTGGTGAGTGCACGATCGATCCGGGCTAAGGATGCTTGCTTGGGATCGATCCAGCTGAGATGAGTTAAAAGTGCGTCTGAGGTTAGGATCGATCCCGGCATTGAGTGCCCGAGATTGATCCAGACCTTGGTGGGATCTATCTCATCTGTTTCCTTCTTAGTCCTACTTCATCTTCGTGCACTTCCTTAGCTTTAATTGAGACTTCACCAGAAACGTTGAAAGAGTGAGGGGGGGATCGATCTGAAGTGGTTACGGGATCGATCTAAAGTAGCTGCAGGATCGATCTGGTAAGTGTCAGGATCGATCCTGTTTCGACGCCGAAGTGCCTGAGATCGATCCTGCATAGTGTTGGGATCGATCCTGCAAGTGTTCTGAGGTAAGTTCAGTCCATTCCATGCTGAGTGCTGCTCCATTCGACGTTAAGTGCTGCTTTTCTGAAATTTCTCAAATCCTTCCCAAAAACTCCTGAAAGTCCTGAAAAACCTCCAAAATGCGTGCATATGCAAATTCTAATGCAAAAGTCCTAAAAATCCTAAACTTAATGAAATCAACCATAAATGTGATGTATGCACGCTTCTAGACCTCAGAATTGACGCTAATTGACATGTAAAATCCGTGAAAATTCAGAGTCATCATTGCTTTATTTTTTTTATATATTTCTTCGCATTTCTGCGCTTTTCTGCGCTTTTCTTTCTTTTCTTTTCATCTTTTTTTTTTCTTTTTAAGCAGAAGGAAATTCGATGGGGTTGACTACGGACTTCTAGGTCGCGCTTTCAACCCTTTTTCTGAACCGTGTTTTTATTTTCTAGAGAGAGAGAGAGAGAGAGAAAGGACCCGGATCGTACTAAAAGAGCTTGTCGGATTTACAGAACACTGAAGAGCAATGTACCTAATTCTCAGAGTATATCAACACCATAAGAAAGTAATTCAAATTCAGATTAAGTTCTATCATGGCAGAGCTAGCATCAAATCATTAATAACTTAAAAGATCAGAACTTTCAGAAACAAAGCAATCAATAATGGGGTTCAATCCTAATCTCAGCAATTAATCTAAGTCAGTAGTCTAAAGAGATCAACACTAAACTCACACTAGGCTAGTAGTCATCATAGATTTTGATCATGGTTCCTTCGACTCTATTAGACCCAGACTTACTTCACATCGTTCCGGTGTGAAAATAAATCCAAGATAAGGAATAAGTGTAACCTAAATCAATAGAGAAGTCTGCAAGAGATGAAAATAAAGACAATACTATATGAGTTCAAGTGAAAGGAAGGTACTAATGGTGAATTGCTCTCAAATATGAAATCTGTTCCAAACTCCTATGCCTACAAAAAGAACAAACACTCAAGAGAGGTGTTAGAGTTCTTTCGATTTGAAGCAGACATGATGAAATGGTAAAACAATGATTGAGCAATGCTAACTTAAAAGCTAACAAGAATCACTTGTAAGAGAAACCATCAAGAACATAATGATCGAGAAATACTAATGAACAATTAGTAATAATCATATGTGAAAGGCATTATTCGTAACAGTCCTAAGTAATCAATCCAGTATATCATCATCAAGTTGGTAAGTATAGAGCAATGATCAACCAACTAATTAAAATTAGCAAGAATCAAGTGATATTTAATGAGAAAAATCCATTTAATCATAGTTCTAAAATCAATTCAAATTAAAACATCAAGAAAAGAGGATAATGGTGAGCAATAATCTTAGCAATAATACTAATAGATATTAGCAAGAATCAAGAGATAAACCATTAAGATAACCAACAATTCAAGTGAGATGATCAAGAATGAAAATAGATAAGAGATAACCCGGAGTGTCTTTGAAGATCCTTCACTAGTAATATCCTAATCACATAGAACTTAAAACTAAAAATAAATAGGTTAGAATTAAAAGCAAAACTGACTAAAAAAATAACTAATCTAAAACACCAAATAGTGGATTGTCTCCCACTCAACGCTTTTTTAAAGTCACTTGGCGGTACTTACCTCTAAGCTGGGATTGAACCAACATCTAGAGATGCTCCATAACAAGATCCATAATCAGACACCTTCACCTTCAGAACCTTACTCATTGCCTCCTTTGTAACATTGATACCTTTTTCCTTAAACTCTGGGGTGAATAATGCTCTAAGCTTTGAGAAGGGTTTTGAAAAACCCTTTAGTTTTCACCTTATACTCAATTGCACCTCCAACTATTGCTTGAGGAATCAAAGTCACTTGAGAGTCCCTCTTTGTCTTCTTTGGTTCCATCTTCACCTTTTCCTTGACCTTTGGAATGACACTCCTTGTTGAGATTTGAGGTTCTTTGTGCAAGACTTCAACAACTACTGGCTTAAGATCACATTCATTTTGATATTCAGTCTTCATCTCCTCTTCTTTCACCATAGTCAGCCTAGATATCCCCTTTGGAGGAATCGCTGGATGAGAAAAAAATTTTCTTGATATTTTTCAGAGATATACGCTGATTAAGAAGGTCAAAAACAACTCCTACGGGTGCAAGAAAAGGTCTCCTTAGCACCAAAGGTTCATCTTGGTACCCATTCATCTCTAAGATGTGGAAATCAACAGGAACGAGACAATGCCCAACTTGTACCAATAGATCAGAGATAAACCCACTAGAAGATACAGTAAAATAATTAGCAAGCTTAAAAGTCATCTTAGAAGGCGTGATTCCTGAAATTCCAAATCTCTCTGCAACCGTTCTTGACATGATGCTCACATTAGCTCCAATATCACAAAGAGAGTCTATGAATTCTACTCCACTAATCGAACAAGGAACCGAAAATTCCTCGGGATCTTGTAACTTATGAAGCTTCTGAAGTGGATTAGATTGCTTACATATCAGCTCTTCCATCTCAAATTCTCTACTGGATATCTCAGACGCAACTGGGTAAGGGATCTTCGGTCTGTAGATTCGAGAAGATTCGGGAGTCGCAGTAAGAGTTGGATAGATCAAGCTGTATCGTCAGATCGAATTGTGTATTTTGGATCGATCGATCCGAAGTATCCGTAGCTTCCTGGACTATTAGAATGATTGATCCAACTTGGACCAATCGGTCTGAACTTGATGCATCATTTTTCGCCTTCTCAAAATCTGCATCTTTTCCAATTCATCTATTTCTTCAACTAAAGCAGCAACTATAGTCTTACAATACCCCTTCGGATTGTCTTCAACTTTCCCAGGAAAGACACCATCTTGTCTTTTCACAGCTTCAGAAGGCTGAGCAACTTGTATATCCAGATGTTTCACATGTGTAGAGAATGCTTCAAACTTTTGACTCATCTCTATCACTTCTCCTTGGATTACTGTTTGGAACTATTTTTGTCCTTCCAGAATTTGCTCAAACATCATTTCGACTGAACTATTTTTTTGAGGTTGAGCTTGTTGAAATACAAGTTGAGAGGTTTGCTTAAAACCGACTGAATTAGAGTTATGCAAAAAAGGTCTTTTATTGTTGTGGATAATGTTGATCTTGGGGTTTTTTTTTAACATTAGTGCTTATCCAGGATAGATTTGGATGAGTCTTGTTAAAGCCTTGATTATACCATTGATTGTACACCCTTTGACCTTGACTATTGATGTAACTCACTTCGTTCTTAACTCCCATAGTATTTTGCTCTTGGACTGCAAAGCAATCAACTTCAGAATCGTCTACAGCATTGACCTATTTCTAATTTTGATTCTTTAGAAATTGAGTGATTAGTCCTTTCATCTATGAGAATTCTCCTTTCAGCTCTGAGAATTCTGAGTTAGCAGCCAATACAGGAACCTTTGCTAGGCAATCAAATTCTAGGCAATGATTGTTATTGCTGGCTGCTAGATTCTCTATAAGAAGATAAGCATCTGGAACAAGTTTCTACATAAAGTCTCCATCGCTTGCTGTATCTAACGACAACTTGTATTTCTTTTCAATTCCTCTATAGAAGCTATTGAGGAGACTTACATCTGAGAAACTGTGGTGTGGACAATCATGAAGAAGCTCTTTGAATCGCTCCCAAGATTCATAGAATGATTCCACCGATTTTTGTGCAAAGGAAGAGATCTTGTTCCTCAAAGTGTTAGTCCTGGTAGTAGTAAAGAACTGATTTATGAACCTGGCTTTGTAATCATCCCAAGTTACAATGGATCCAGCAGGTAGACACTTCAACCAGCGAAGTGCTCTTTCAGCTAAAGAGTGACGAAACAAGCTGCAGTGCATGAAATCGCTCGTTACTCCATTGAGTTTAATAGTTTTGTAGATGTCCTCAAAAGCGTCAATATGATCCATTGGATGCTCATTTGGTAAACCACTGAATTGGTTGTTCCGGATCATCTGAACAAGCTGGATAGGGAATTGGTATTCCCTTCACTGAGGTTGAGGGGGCTGGATGGGATTCCTGTTAGCATAGAATGCTTGATGATTGTTGAATGAACCAACTAGATGATGGTTTTGAGCGTTGAGCTGATTAACTCTCTCTGGATCTCCATACAAGAAAAAGTTTCTTGCATGTATGTTCTGAGTATTAGGGTTTCCCAGTGGAGCTTGGTTGTTATCAGCTCTTGGTTGACCTGGTGGCACTTGATTTTCGTTACCACCACCTTGCGGTTGGTTGATCAATTGGTTGAGTCAAATAGCAGGTGGAACGTTTTGGACCGGAATGATTTGATCGATGTTTTCAGCCATTGAATTGGATGAGCTAACGTCTTTCTTAGCTTTCTGGTTTGAGCGTTCTATCCATGGAAGTTCTGAGTTACTGAGGTTTAGCAAATTAGAGGATTTTTCAGATCTTCTGATCATGCACCTCTATAACAAAGACAAGCAAAAAAGAACGAGATGGGTACTGAAAAACAAAAACTTTAGACTAAACTCTTGAATAAACTAAAAAGGCACCATTGGTCTCCGGATACGGCGCCAAAATTCTGATAGGTCTAGAATTTAAATCCTAAAACTAATACTGCAGAGAACAAATCAATGTAGCAAAGTATAGGGTCGAATCCCATAGAGACCAGAAAGTACACGTTCTAGTTAAATCTCGAATTAAGCTAAAGCAGAAATAATTAAGTTGGGTTGTGACTGAAATCAAAACGGTAAATAGAAACGGTTTTAAACTATGAAATAAAAGCTTCAGGATTCAGGGAAACCACATGTAGTCCGGATTAAAAGTCATATTATCATTCAGGGATTTTCTTTGAAAATAGTTCTCAGCATGAAAGACAAAGATTGAATAATCTCTCTCGGAGTATTAAACCATATGCTCAAATTATCATAGACAAACTATCGACGTCTTTTAAATAATTGATCATGCAATACAGTTCAGATTCAATTGTTCACAAGCATTCAAGACAATACTCTCGCAAGCAAGAACACTTATTCATCTAGACTATATCCAACTTCTACACCTAATCCCTTTGTGTATATCAGTCTTAATTCAATGAACTATTTAGCTACTCTAATTCATACATTAATAACAAGTCTAGACTAAGAACCTAACAATTGTTATCCCCTTATGATAAATCTAACAATCAAAACATGATTTCCCTGGGAAACCCTAAAACCTAACTAGAGAACTACTCAGACATTGAAAAGTAAACACAATTCAATATCAATGAAGAACTCATAGTTTCAAAATAATAATTGATATTGAAATAGGGTTCCGAAATCTTCTCCCAAATACAGAGTTTCAGAATCTCCTATCCTTCAGTAAAATCTCTAATAGAATAAAGCTTAATGAAATAAAACATAGCTAAGAGGTTTTTATAGTGTAAAAAGATAAAATAATAAAAATAGGAAAATTTGATAGGTCTTGAGTACACATGTGTAAAATATGAAAATCTCCAAATTTCTCGCAGGAAGTTGGATTGATCGGTCCAGGCTGGATTGATCGGTCCAGGTGCTCCGGGTCGACCCAGATCGATCGGTCCAACTTTAGACCGATCGGTCCGTGTTTTCTGATTTTCCAGAGAGTTTGGACCGATCGTTCCAGTGTGGACCGATCGGTCTGAACTTGCACTTGCTTCATCTTCGAGCCAACTTGACCAGTATTCAGTAAAATCGCCATAACTTTTGATTGCATCAATGAATTGACTTCAAACCACTTCCATATAAAACCTAACTCACATGACTATCTTGTGTAAAAAATTCAGCTTTATCCATCCATTGTACCATCTTCAAACGTTGGAAAAGTTCTGAACTTTCTGCCAGATCCTGCATCTAAATATGCCAATTTGCATCCAAAACGTTCCAAACACCTAGAAACATGAAAACATACCAAATTTGCAGAGAAAATCCCGGATAACGTTTAATAGAGAGCATAAATGCTTACTATTAAACATTAAAACCGAGTAATATCAATTTGGCACGAGAACTAAGGGAAGAAAGACTTTAACCAAGGGAAGATAGGGACATAAAGAGTCAAAAAGAAAAACAGAGAAGTTCATAACAAGAAATGGAAAAAACAGAGAACGAGACAAATAAGTTATGCAAGGCGCCAAAACTACAAATTAAAATCTTCAAAGAGAATAAAGGCGCATATAAATATGAAATCAAGCATCTTTGTGAGTGCAAAGCTTCTGGATCAAGAGTGCAACTTCATCAGATGACTCAAGGAAATAACGAGCTTTTGTATGCGAACGGCCAATAGCTACAGAGAAGTAATTCTCTCCCTTGAGCTCAACAACGGTCGATGAGACCTTCTCTTTCGAATCATCAGGAGTCGTCGACTTAGCTTTGTTACTTAACTCAGGCTCGAAAATATTGTAAACATCTTCGTCCTATAACATAAAGCATCAACATTAACTTTTATGCAAAAACCCATGCATGATTTTTATTAATATGACCAAATATTTGGTTACATAAACAACTTACTTTCCCCAAGAAACAACCAATGCACAAGACATAATCAATTGGTGCACTCATTGACTTATTGTGTCCTAATTCACCGAGAATACGCTCCATTGCAGTTCCCTAAGGTAGCATAGAAAAAACATAATGAGATCCTTAGGAGAAATTAAGACCAATCTCTAACTGCTATTATCATACCTTTGTCACACCAACCGCATGAACTTCAATAGAACGCTCTCCTCGAACAACAGCCACTTTTTCAGTAGAGATTGGTCCTTCCCATAAGTGTTGTAACATGTCTCTTGCTTGAGTTTTCCCAAATTCAGCATCTACAACAACAACAACAAAATCAAGAAAACAAACATAAAGACAAAAAAAAAAACATGCAAGTGAATGTTTTACAACGAAGCAATATATTTATATATATATATAAAGTAATCACCTGCAAGTTCGTAATTCCATACAATAGAAGTCTCACTTGTTTGGAAATACGATCCTGGAGTCCTTTCAGTGAAGTACTTGAAAATATGCTATAAAGAAAGAGGCAATAACAAATAGATTGAGAAAGTTATTAAGCTAGAGTTCTAAGATATTTGTTCACACACACACACACACAAAAAGAGTTCTAAGATATTTGAACTTACCTTGACACCTTTGATCCAGTCTAGGTTCATGTTTTCTGGCATTTTTGTCATCCACTTTCCACTTGTATGCCTTATAAACATTCCATTTTCAGCAGCTAACCACATATTATACTCTCCAAAGTTCTGGTTTTTAGTAGTAACTATGTCAGTCCATAATGAGAAAAGAAGCAAGTAAATTTTTTAAACAAAAAGAAGAAAAGACAACATTTGATTTACTTTATCCAATATGGCTTTTTCACTTCTACTCACGACAACAACGGTTGTATTTGGATCACTGCATAGTGAGTTAAGTCTTTCTTTGAGTTGTGGGTGCAGTTCAAGATTCATTATCTTGTCTACTCTCTCTTTCTTATTAATCGGCTGAGCGAGAGTTCCATAGAAACCCTAAAGCATATATTGACAGTAACATATAAGACTAGATAGAACATGTTTTGATATATGCACAAAACATATATAAACACTTACAAGAATTATCAGTCTATTCTTAGACTTGGAGTATTGTTGAATCACATCATCTTGTGGAAGTTCTTGTGGGACATTTCCAGTTCTAATTAGCTCTCCATTAGTTGTTATCTCGTTAAGTATACTGCACAAATTTTTTTGTTAGA
>OVBE01016280.1:0-11019 GCA_900406425.1 Iberis pinnata | reverse complement strand
ATATATATATATATATATATAGGCCTGCGATTCAGTTCGGTTCGGGTCAGAACGGGTTGGAAATTTTGGTTTTCGGTAAATTCAAAATTTGAGAACAACTCCGATTTTGAATCGAAATTTAATTCGGTTCGGATCTGTTCGGGTATCGGTTTTTCACATTTTTCCAAAAAAATCCGAAACAAACACGAAAACCGAAATAACCAAAAATTTTGGTTTAGTTTTGGTTAATTTTTTCAAAACAACTGAAATTAACGGTTATTTTGGTTTCCGAGAACCAAAATAATCGATTTCCGATGCCAAAACATGTTTCTTAAACTATCAAGATACCAAAACCTGTTTTAAAATCTGATTCAAAACCTGTTTTAAAATCTGTTTGAAACATAACCAATTAACCACTATACCTGTTTAACAAACATCAACAAAACACAAACATACAATTACAAACTCACAAACTTACAAACTTAATTTAAAACATAAAACATAAAAGTTTGGCCTGGCCAATCACTTCATCAACCTGAAACATTAATCCATCAGATGCAAATCAATTAACATAGCAAATACACAAATACACAAAGAAGTGAAGAACAATTACCTTCATACGCGGACTAGAGAGGTTTTGAACTTCAGGATTCAAGATCTTAGGTTGCATCTTGTCTCATTAATCCATCTGCTGCAAAACAACAAAAGAATTGAACTACTAAAAGTTAAAACTTAAAACTAAAGTCATTAAAACATATAAGTCCAACTAATTTGCAGAGTGTAGATTATTTTATGAACCTATGGAGTCATGAAACTCTAGTTCTTCAATCATTTGGATCAGGTTTTTCCTGTTTTTCATTCTAAATTGAAGTCCTCAACCATTGTTGTAAACAAATCAAAGCCTCAATCATGAATGGTATTAGACATCTTCTATAAGGGTCTAATACATGACCACTTGTGCTGAAAGTTGACTCTAAAGCAACAAAAGAGATTTGAATTGCAAGAACATCTCTTGCAAGCTCAGATAAGATAGGGTATTTAATACTATTGTACTTCCACCAGCCTAAGATATCAAAGTCTAACCCCAAATTATTTTTGGCTCTTGAAATTGTTTTTCCAGCAAGTAAATGTCAAGTTCACTACTTGACTCTTCATTTGCAGACTCAACTTCCATCTCTGTAGACAAAGAATCAAGCCTCTCATACCCACTATCATCTGATAAATCAAATAACATACTGGTATCTTGCTCACTCTCTGTATTTTCACTTCTGTTTGCCTCCACTACATGAGGATCTCGTACAGCCAAGTCTAGTAGCATACTCCTCAAAAAATTTTCTCATTACAGTTTTGATAGAAGTCTTCAAATGTTCACTCTCTACATTGCCTTTCCCATACAACTTGTCAAAACATAGAGAAACAAATTGTATCTTGTTTCTTGGATCCAAGACACTTGCAATTATAATAAGGGGATTCATGTTCAACATCCCATCCCAATACTTCTCAAAAATTTTTCTCATTTCTTTTGCTTCCTCACTTAGTTCAAAATCTTCATTACATGACAAAAATATTAAATTCCTCTCAATTGTTACAATCTCATTGTAACAAAGTGTAGAAGTTACTATCTTAGAAGCTGAAAAAGCTAAAGTACAGTTGAAGAAGATTTTCATAAACTTCACAAATCTCTGAACTGAATCCCAATCAGAAGATGTAGGTGGACCTACACGCTTCTCACCTTCATCATCCTTTTCTAGGAAGTATTCATGGTACAACTTATCCTCAGCCATCATCTTCTCAAAGCCTACCCTTACTTTCAGGGCAGCTGTCAACATAAGATATGTTGAGTTCCATCTTGTTGCACAATCCATTGTCAAGCTGCCCCTTGTAACTTTCCCTGACAACACTCACATATGAAATGAGTGTAATCTTGGACCAGATGATCTAACATATTTTAATGCATTCCTAATAGCAGTGATACTACTTTTTACAGAATTTAAACCATCCCTAACTATTAGGTTTAGGATTTGGGCACAACAATGCATATGCAAGTATCCCCCATCTCTAACTAAGGCAGAAAGACTTTTCAATCTCAATTTGTTCGAGAACAACTCCAAAGCTTTGTCATTCCCTTTAGAATTGTAACATGTGACTGTGAAAACTCTCTCAATACCCCACTCTTCTAAACATTGGACTAAATTCTCTGCAATTATCTCTCCTTTATGATCTAAGATAGGCTTAAGGCTAATGATCCTCTTATGCATCACCCAATTTGTATAAACCCAGTGTGTTGTTACAACCATGTAACTACAAGATGTAGTTGGAGCCACCCAAATATCTGTTGTCAAACTAACTATCTTCTTAGCACATCCAAATAGGCTCCTAAGCTTTTGTTTTTCTTCCATAAACATTGCAAATATGTCTGTTTTTTTCTGTCTTCCTACAGTGGACAGTGTAAAGGGGAAGTAGATAGTGGAAAAATCTCCTAAACCCTTCTGATTCTATGAATGAGAAAGGCAACTCATTCAGGCAATCATTTCATTAACATATCTCCTAAAGAGATGCTTGTCATACTTCACTGTGCTCACTGCCCCAGTAGTATCACTTGCTAACACCTGTTGTGTGCCAGCTTCTACAAATGCCTTATAAATCTTGCATCTTAGGATGTGATTTCTCATAGTACTGGTTCCTGTCTTCTTGTTGTCACAACCAATCTCAGTACCACAATAATTGCATGTACATACTGCATTATTGTCATCTTTCTGTGTGAAGTGTTGCCAAACCTCTGCCCTATGTCCAGTATTCTTCTTAGCTTTGGCTGGAATTTCATAAGTGGAGTGATCTGTAGCTGACTTTTTACCCGTGACTGAAGGCTCTCTATTTACCTCTTCCTCTAGGTTGTTGACATTGTTGTCTGAATGAGAAGACATTTTTACTGCTAATGAACCCATTAATAAACCCCTTTCTTTATTGTTTTTTTTTAAACTTATTTACTAATTATATATTAAGTTTTTTAAACTTATTTACTAATTATATATTAAGTTAATAAGAAAGGTGGTATTACTATTTTGATTGTGATTAGATCACAATCATAATTCACACAATTCACATCATTTTTTAAACATACATATCTAACAAATTTGTTTATTTTTTTCACTTATTTAGTTATTTTGTATTAAGTTAATAAGAAAAGTGGTATAGGAATACCACCTTGATTGTGATTAGATCACACTTAGTCACTTACAATTCACACAATTCACATCAGTTTTGAAACTTACATATCTAATACATTTTTTTAACACTACCAGTTCTACTTTTTAGTTTCATCATTCATGAATCTAGTTGCATCTACTAATCAATCATTCACAAATGAATCAAGTTACAATTACAGATTGTCAATCTCCTAAGTTGTCTAACCATATACATGTTGTTTAATCTAATACATGCACAAATAACAACAACCTAACCAGTAACTACAATCAATCTTTCACAATAGAATCCATCACCATCATTCACAGTTGAATCCATCACAATTAGTCAATTACATTCACAAATTCACAAAATCCTAAGTTGTCTAACCATATACACTCATAATTAGTCAATTACAATTACAACATCCTACCTACCTAACAATTCTAAAAGATCAACATCGAATTGACGAACTTACCTGATTTTTATCTTGACTCGATTTGGGGGTTTCTAATTTTATTAGCCGATGCCAAAAATTACCTTCCTACAATCACAGAAACATCAAAATCTTCTGATTAGACACAAATTAAACAATAATCATAATCTAATTCATCAACTGATTCAAGAATATCGAAACCCTAATAGATTCCCTAATCAATTACAACCGATTAAATCGATTGAAAGAGTGAAGAAATGACCTGTAGCAAGCCGAAACGTTGAAGAATCATCTTATCGACACCGAAGACTTGCCTGAGAATCGATCAGAAGCCGACTGAGAATCGTCGAATCGCCTTCTTCGCAACCGCACAAACGTTTTTTTTAGAGTTAGGTTAGAATAATTAGAAAAAGAAAATTGGTTTATATACTTCGGTTTAAACTCGGTTAACCAATACCCGAGAAAAATTAACTGACAACCGATTGCAATTTAAAAACATTACCGATTCTCCTAAACCGTCTTTCCGATTTCACTTCGAAAACCGAAAATAAGGTTCGGTTCGGGTCGGAAATTTTGGTTCGGTCGGAAATCGCATGCCTAATATAAATTAAAAAAAAACAATTACATTATAGTGCACTTTTTCAAAACTATTTAAACTCTAGTGTACTTTCTCAAAACGTATTACACCCTTGAGTGAAAATTACCCAATTATAAATTATCAAATCATAACATGTGTTAAATTTAAAATTTAACACCTACAAAAAATTCTTTAAAATTTTAGCTTAGTAAAATTGACACGCGCGTTGCATGGTTTTAATAGTATAATTTATTTATATTTTTAGCTTTTAAAAGTTTTACGTAATCAAGTTTTATATCTGACATTATTTCATTTATATACTATTTAAAATTCTATTGTGTGTATAAATATATTATACTTATTCTTTGTCATCATATTTAATAGTTTCAATCCTAAGAACATGTATAATATTAATCGCAATTATAATAATGGCTATGCAATTTAAGCAATGATTTATTATTGATCATTATTTTCTTATAATGTCAATTTGTGATTACAATTTCAATTTCAACTTTTTAGTGAATTGAAACATTTGAGTTTTAGTTCGTAATAGGATACTTTATGTTTGTGAACAAAAAAGTATACTTTATGTTTATTAATTTTGAAAATATGTAATTTTGTTTAATGACTGGATCATCACTCAAATATTGGTATTTACTATTCATTAACTCATAACCATTCACTATTCATATTTTAGAAATAGGTATAATATTCTCATATGTTAAAAAATACTTCAAAAATTGTTCGTATCTTAGTATGAAATGTGTGTATCTTCACTTTCCCTAAATCTTCATATTAATAAAATTATTTTTCTTTGAGTTATAATGTTTGGATACATACCACCACTTATCTTTATTTCGCTTCATTTATTATTATTGTTATTAATTTTTTTTATTTTAAATAAAATAGTTTAAACTCTTATTTATGTTTATGTATATATACAACACTTTTATTATTCAAAATGTACTATGACTATTGAATTATATAATTTCTAAATTTTTATAAAACATAAATACAAATTTAGTTAAAACAAAAATACATTGTAGGCCCTATTCGTTTTTCCATCTAGCTATTGTATATGGATTTATATCCATATTTAGTATCTAAATATTAAAGTTGGATATTGTTCGTTTACATATATGTATTTAGTATCCAAATATTGTATCTAGATACATTTTTGTTATTTGGTATTTGTAATAGTATCTAGATACAATTTGATGAAAATTGACCAAAACGACAATATATGTACTACAAACATAAATAATTTATATTTTGTTTAATTTTGATGGAAAATATTTGGTGGGATATTTTTTTCGGGAAAATTTTACGTGAACTTTTTGACCAAAACCTTTTTGACAAAAAATTTTGACAGAAATTTGGTTAGGAAATTTTTTGGAAAAATTTTTGGCTGGAATTTGTTGTCGGAATTTTTCTTGGCAGGAAAGCGAGAAATTGTTTTGGCGGGAAAAGTTTTACCGAAAATGTTTTGTTGGAGTATTTTTGTTGATAAAAGTTTTACTGGAATTTGTTTCTGGAAACATTTCTTCGTGAATATTTTTGGTTAGAAAATCAATTTCTCTATCATTTTGGATTTTATAATTCTAAGGATATTATTGTTTTTCAGTTTTTGAGATACATATATTGTATATGGATACTACTTTTTTAGTATCTAGATTTTAGGATACAAATTAATTAGTATCTAGATATTGAATCTGGATAAAATTTTTTTTTTAAAAAGACGAACAGTATCTCAATATCTGGAACCAGATACAATATCTAGATATTGTAACGAATAGGGTCGTAGCTTATTGATTGAGAAAGTTTTTCCCACATGATTTAACTTTTAGTTAAATAATTTTTGTAACGTAATTATTATAAAAAATCACTCTGATCATATTTGTATACTTAATTAGTAATACTTATGTGAAAATTTTCATTATACTAACCATATTTTATTTACTTTATAATATGAAATTTCGACATTACCTTTGACAAATATTAGAACGCATCTTTTTTCCCCATAAAAGCTCCTNGGGGGGGGGGGGGGGTTGGGGTTAACAAAATTCATGGTAACCATGAAAAGAGGTGGTCGCAGAAAATCAGAGGAGAGTTTCGAAGATTTCCTCAAAATTGTCCAAATTTTTTTATTTATCAGACATTAAAACTGTGGTTAATAAATTTTCATGGTATTGGAAAATATCATCATTATGCGAGGTGCTGTTAAGATAGATCTGTAGCGAATTCGGAGTGGTTTATGAAGAAGCATGGAAAATAGAAATCTCGATCGAACAAGGATTCAAAAGATAAAAAGGAAAAAGAAGAATTGGAAACTAACTTGAGAAAGGAAAAAGGAGATATGGAAACTAGCTCTTTAAAGAAAAGAAAGGAAGAAAGGAAATGTGATAAAGCGTTAGGTGATATTCTTAGGTTTCGACCTAAGTATAAAAGGAGGTTAAGAGGTGTGAAAAAGAGATTAAGCTTCTTAGCCGCTGAATTTGAGAGTTTTGTACGATTGAGAGAGAGAGAAGTTTTTGGTGTCTATAAGGTCTAACAGTCAGAGTGTTAGGTCTAAGAAAGTTAAGAGAAAAACAAATCAGTGAAAAAGAAACAAACTGTATTTGTATTGATCTTAATAAAGAAATGTGTTTTTGAAGAAATTGTTTGTTGTTCATAGTACTTTGCACTTTCAATTGGTATCAAAGCGGGTATCTGTCGAGAAATCAAGGTTTCTATTTAAACAGGTAAGATCCTGAAGATGGACAATCTACAACAAACAAATACAAGAAGTATGGTATTGGACCCTGACAATTTTGGTTAGTGGAAGGTTTAAATTCGTGAACACATCAAGGGAATTGATGAAGATGCCTGGACAATGGTTGAGGAAGGTTGGACTGCACCACAGATAAAAGATGAAGAAGGAGTGTTGGTTGCTAAACCAAAGGCTGAATGGACAGTCGCAGAAAAAACTATGTCGAAAAACAACTCAAGAGCTTTAACAGCAATCATGATCTCCTTGACCAAAGATCAATTCAAAAGAGTTCAAGGATGCACCACTACAAAGGATGCCTGGGATACCTTACATGCAACCTACAAAAGAACAAGAGATGTCCGTAGGACCAGAATTGACATGCTGACATCAGACTTTGAGAATCTAAGAATGGGGGAAGATAAAACAGTTGAGGAATTCAGTGGTAAGATTTCTTCAATTGCCAACGCAACTGAAGTGTTAGGACAACACTACAAGGAAAAGAAGCTGGTCAAAAAATTCCTTCGAAGTATGCCTGACAAGTTTCAATCAATGAAATCAGCTGTACAAGTAGCCAAGGATTCTGATGATATGAATTCAATCAGATTGTGGGCATGATGCAAGCACATGAGCTTGATCTCTCCAAGAAATCAGTCAAAGGAAAAGGAGGGATTGCACTAACTACAAAAGAAACACCAGATTCAACCGAAGATCTTGAAGAAACAGTAAGCCTGATTGTGAAGAAGTATTTCAAGAAATATGGAGGTTTACCAAAACGTGATGCGAATCCTGTCAGCAGAACATATTTTAGGGCAAACACTGATAGAACATCGAGAAGAACAGAAGTTCGTTGCCATGAGTGTCATGGATTTGGACATTATAAGTCTGATTATCCCAACATCAGAAGAAAGAAGTCACTCAAGTGTTATGAGTGTAAAGGTATTGGGCATACAAAATCTGAGTGCGTCAATCTCATAAACAAAAAGGAAAAATCAGTGATTAGTCTGGAAAATGATGATACATCTGATTCAGATCAAGATGAGGAGATGTTGAACTTGGTTGTTTATGTGGGCATTATAGAAGATAACTCTGAAAGTGAATCTGATGATGAAGAAGAAGTACTAAGACAACCATTACTTGAAGACAATAGCTTTCTGTGTGAGACTCTAATTGATGTCCAAAGTTAGAATCTGGAGTTACCTGCTGATTTAAAGAAACTACAGGAAAAGGTGAAGCTGTTGCAAACAGCTCTGGCTAGGAAAGAAGAGAAAAGTCAGTTGCTTGAGTCTCGACTGAGTAAGCAACTGAGGAACATCAAGATGCTGACCAAGGGAACTAAAGATCTTGACAAAGTACTTGTTATGGGCAGAGACAATGAGATAAGCTATGGATTGGGCTATCAAGGACACACTAAAGGATCCTCGTCGTTTATCAAATCGTCAGTCAGTCAGTCATGCAACAGAATTGATGAAGAAAGAGCAGGCTGGTAAAATCATCAATCAAAGAAGACAATACAATCAGCAGTTGAAGCCAAGGAACCAAGGAAACTATCAGACACAAAAAGTCAGAGATCGACTGTGTTTCTACTGTAGAAAACCATGACACTACAAAGCTCAATGTTATCACTGGGAAGCTAGGTTGTATCAAATCAGACGTCATAGGGACTATTATCCAGCACGGGCAGGGCCAGTCACAAAATCAGACGAGACTGCCAAACCAGTGGAACTAACTTGTTTCTCAGCTCAAAAAAAAGTGTCACTGAAAACTGAAGATGATGATCAATCAGAAGTTGCTCTGAAGAGTTCAAATGCAATCGAGTGGTATTTTGATAGTGGCTGTTCAAGACACATGACAGGAAGCAGGGATGAATTGACAAACTTTACAGAAGTCCACTTGGGAAAAGTGACATTTGGAGGAGGAGCAAAAGGCAAACTTGTTGGTAAAGGAGAAACAAGTGGTGTAAGTAAACCAAGTATTCAAAACGTGTATCTTGTTCATGGCCTGACAGAAAATTTGATAAGTATAAGTCAAATATGTGATCAAGGGATGGCTGTCACCTTCAAAAAAATTGCTTGTCAAGCAGTAGACGAAGCTGGTCAAGTGAAACTGAAAGGTGTCAGGCCTGGAAATAATTGCTACATCTGGCGACAAGAAAACATATGTTTTATTGCCCGTGTGATGAGTCAACTCGAAATATGGCACATGAAACTTGGGCACATGAATGTCAGGACATTAACGAAGTTGGCCAATTAGGAACTTGTTAGAGGAATTCCCAAACTTAAGAATGAGGATATGTTTGTCTGTAGTCCGTGTGGAAAATGCAAACAAGTCAAGGTACAACATAAAGTTACTCAAGATGTTGTCACAAAACAAGCTCTAGACTTACTGCACATGGATCTTATGGGACCAATTGAAGTAGAAAGTATGTCTGGCAAGAAGTATATTTTTGTGATTGTTGATGAGTTCACCAGATTTTCATGGGTACGTTTCTTACATGAAAAATCCGAAGCAGTGGATAGCTTCAAAATTTTGGTGTTGCAACTTAAAAACGAAAAATGGGGAATCAAAGCAATTCGAAGTGATCATGGAGGAAAATTTCAAAATGAATTGTTTGATAAGTTGTGTGATGCGCATGGTATACAACATCAGTACTCAACACTCATAACACCTCAACAAAATGGGGTGGTTGAACAAAAAAATCGGACACTACAGGAAATGGCGCGTGCAATGCTACATGCTAACCAAGTTGCAAAAAATTTTAGGCTGAAACTGTCAGTACAACATGTTATATCATAAATAGGGTGTATGTCTGAAAAGGAATTGTTGTATGATATTACTCAGATTTAATGCATTTTAGTGGGCGTTTATGCCTGCTATATTTGCATTATATGAGCTCTTTTATTGTAAATTGGAACTTTCTAAAGACTTTCAGGTGTTCGGGTCGATTTGGATTAAAAGTGCTGAATTGCTGTTTAATTGGATGGAATCGAACTAAGTGAAGAATTGAAGAACCAATCTGGTCTCAGATTGGTGAATCTGAAGAATTGAAGTCAAGAAGACTTCAGACCGATCGGTCCACCCTCGGACCGATCGGTCTGAACATCCGAAGAAACAGAAAGTTTGGACCGACCGATCTGGATCTGGACCGATCGGTCCACAATGGTCCAGAGAATACGGACCGATCGGTCTGAGCCTGTACTGATCGGTCTGAGCCTGGACTGATCGGTCTGAGCCTGGACCGATCGGTCCAACGAGCCTGCGAGATTTTTGTGAAATTTTCCATTTTTACAGAAAAGTCCTCAAACCTATACCACTTTTTCATATTTCTATTTTTTTATTCTTCTAAACTTTAAAAGCTTGTTGGCTTAGATTATTTTAGATTACCTTTTACTTTTGTAAACTTTGAGAGCTGTTACTGGAAGATTGAATTCCTGAACCTGTATTTGGAGAAGAAATTATGAACCCAGTTTTATATATCTATTTTATTTTAATTTCAATTAGGTGTTCTTCTTTGATTTTGACTTGTTATTGCATATCAATGTCTAAGTAGTTCACCAGTTAGGTTTTAGGATTTCCTAGGGAAACCAAGTTTGAATGTTAGGTTTAACATTGTAAGATTGAAATTGATAGGTTCTTAGTCTAAATTTATTTTTAATGCATGAATTAGCTTGATCACCTAGTTCATTGATAATAGGTTAATAAATACAAAGAGATTTGATTTAGAAACCTGACCTAATTTAGATGAATAAGTGTTATTGCATGCGAGAGTATTGTTTTAATGCTTATGAACAATTGAATCCGAGTTTTAATGCATGAAAGAATTGTTTTAAAGACGGCGAGAGTTTGTCTCTGACAATATGATCATAGGGTTTAATACTCCGAGAGGAGATTAAACTGCATTCGTTTTTCATGTTGAGAACTATTTTCAAATCTAAAATCCTGCATGTTAACTTGACTTTAAACTTGAATACCTACAGATTTCCCTAATGCCTAGCGTTTTATTATCATAGTTTTTAAACCATTTTTAATTACCGTTTTCACTTACAATCATATCTTATTATTCTCACTTTAGCCATATTCGAAGTTTTAAACTGAACG
>OVBE01016279.1:0-11019 GCA_900406425.1 Iberis pinnata | reverse complement strand
ATTGCCTTAGCCTGTTTGTTTAGCCTTTTTATTATCGCATACTTCGTTTTATATTTAATCTTGTTTTTACTTATTTCAATCATCGATTTTCAATCATAGCACATTTTAATCAACAATCACAATCAACTTTGAATCGTTTAGACTAAATGTAATTCTCATAGAGCTAATTAGTTAATTGCATCCCGAACTAGATTTGACACCTAAGTATTACATCGATATTCAAGTGGTCTAGGATTACTTGTTAGATAGGAATACACAAAAATCATGTTTATCAAAAACCTCGGGGGAGCAACACTCTCATGTTTTTCTCACCTAGAAGCCAGATCAATAAAAAACTTTCAACAACTATCAACTACATTCGTCAAACACTACTCCATGTTCATGGAGAAGATAGCATCGACTGTCGATCTATGGTCATTAAGACAAGGACACCGAAAACCCCTCAGGCTGTTCATTGAACGGTACAAATAAGTAATGTTGAAGGTAGCTATTTCCGACGAAGCAGCCATCGCCACACTCAAAAACGCTCTATGGTATGAATCCAGGTTCTAAGAGGAATTTCTCTTAAACCAACACCAAACTCTCGAGGACGCCCTTCACAAAGCTAACAAGTTCATTGAGATAGAAGAGGAAAAAGTTGTTATTGCGCGAAAATATACTAAAGCCCATAGAGGGAAGGACAAGGAAGAGCACTTCAAACCATGTCAATTCTACAAGAGCCAACCCAAGCACGATAAAGGAAAGAGGCACGCAAATTACCTCATCGAGGAGCAAAAGCCACAACTGACCAAAAGACGAGACGACGACCGTAACGCCCTATGCGAGTTTCATAATGGCCAAGGCCACAGTACAACCGAATTTCGTCACCTGAAGGATATGCTACTAAAAAAATACCAAGAGGGACGAGGACAAAACGAACAAAGACGAACCAATCAAAACCAACCAATAAATCAAAGAGAATGATCCTAAAATTATCGACCAAATCAGAACCGCAAAATACGGGATGGCGGACTAGAGAGACAGATCGTTGAGGTAGGCATGACACCTCCTCAAAGAGATATTAATGATGGGCAAGGCGAATAGATTCCTCATCCCAGTCAAAGGATAAACGTCATCATGGGAGGAATCCGGCGATATGGTGACTCATTACGATCAACAACAAGATCAGAACGTCTAGTCCTCAACACGTGAGGAGGATCGACCAGCAGACCGCTAAGACAATTACCGATTAGGTTCACAAGTGATGACATAGTTGGGGTCAACGACGCGCAAAAAGATTTCATTACCATCAGACTCGTCATCAAAGATTGCGAGGTGACTAGGATCCTTATTGATACGGGCAGCTCGGTGGACATAATATTCAAAAGCACCCTCCTCAAAATGGAGTTAGACGAAGGAGAAATAAATAGGACCACACAATCCCTGACCGGATTCAGAGGCCATATGGTTGAGACAATAGGAACCATCAAACTCCTGGTTCGAATATGCAGAAATGTGACGACCACCAAATTTCAAGTTGTTGACGAACATCCAATTTTCAACGTCATTCTGGGGATATCCATGGCTGTCAAAAATAAAGGTGGTAGTCTTAATATTTCACCAATGCGTTAAGATCCCGACAGCAAAAAGTACCATCACCCTCAGAAGTAATCAGCAGGACGCGAGTACTTGTTTCGTAGCAGAATACAAGGCGCGTAAGAGCTTAGATTATAACAGCTACAACTGAGGAGCTTGAAGCGACCCGACCTCCCTGAGGAACGCAAGAATTCAAACTTTAAAACCATTGATCAAATCAACATAGATGATAACAACCCGTAGAGATTCATCAAAATCGGTCATGAGCTCCGTGAAAAGATAAAAACATAGCTGATTGCCTTCCTGAAAGATAACACCGACACATTTTCATGGTCACTTGAATTCATGAAAGGGATCGACCCGAGTATTACCTGCCACGAGCTGAACGTCGACCTCACCTTTAAGCGTATCAAACAAAAAAGGAGGAAACTAGGACCTGAGAGGATGCAAGCGATAAATGACGAGGTAGAAAGATTGTTTCAGGCAGGGTCGATAGCCAAAGTTAAATACCCTGAGTGGCTGGCGAATCCGGTGGTCGTGAAGAAAAAGAATGATAAATGCTGAGTGTGTGTTGACTTCATTAATCTAAACAAATCCTTCCCGAAGGACAGTTATCCCCTCCCACATATAGATAGGCTCGTCCAGGCCACTACAGGAAATGAGTTGCTCTCTTTTATGGACGCCTTTTTTGGCTACAATCAAATAATGATGCATATTAACTACATAGAAATAACCGCCTTCATCACGAACATAGAAACGTATTGTTACAAAGTCATGCCTTTCGGGCTCAAGAACGCGNCTCTCTTTTATGGACGCCTTTTTTGGCTACAATCAAATAATGATGCATATTAACTACAGAGAAATAACCGCCTTCATCACGAACATAGGGACGTATTGTTACAAAGTCATGCCTTTCGGGCTCAAGAACGCGGGGGAAACGTAGTAAAGGCTAGTCAACCGTATGTTTCCCGACCACCTGGGCACCAATATGGAAGTGTACATTGAAGACATGCTTGTCAAATCTCTGTCTGGAGCTGATCACGACGATCATCTATGATCCTGCTTTACCATACTTAATCAGTATGGGATGAAACTCAACCACACGAAGTGCACCTTCAGTGTGACATCATAGAATTTCTTGGCTACATCATCACACAGAGGGGACTCGAAGCAAACCGCAAGCAGATTAACATGATCATCGATCTACCTTTGCCGAAAAGTATAAGAGAAGTGTAGAGACTAACTGGATGCGTCGCCGCCCTGAACACATTCATATCAAGATAAAAAAACAGGTTTTAATCGGTAAAGCCATGGTAAAATAATATTCAAAGACGGTGAAATACCTAGGTGGAGGATTCCATGGTCTTTCATGAGGACCCGGAATTCTGAACACAAGGTTCAGATCGTCAAAGTTACATTTCCTCGCCAGCTCAAGAAGCTGTTCTTTGTTTATTATGGAGGGCATCACTCCGGTTATCTTGTCGGCTACGTCAGATGATGACCTAGAGGAACCAGCTTCGTCGAAACAAGGTATGAACAGTTCGATAGTCAAACCACGAAAATCCCTCGTCGCATCCCCATCCATGCGGACGACTTCGTCCTCTCGGGGTTCATTTGTGTTTACCCGCCGTCCTCTCAAGCATTACCCAGGGGACCATATCAACCAAATATTCAGACATAGAGGAAGCTCGTTTGCTGGTTATCGACCTCGACCATCTCCCCAGCAGAAGTCTCTTCTTTCTTAGTTGGATCTGAAGACGTACTCGACGTAGGATTAGATATTAATCTTGAGTGATAAATAGGTAGATGCTCAAGATTAACGGATGAGGACGCTGCAGATCTTGTAGTCTCACTGGCAGAAGAAGCAACCCTATAACTAGACAAACTATTGTCTGAACCACTAGTATCACTATCGAGCTTTAGGTTAATCAGATCGTAGACCAAGATGTTGACGAGAACAAACTTACAATAAATGAACACTTCGGCTATGCCTAAAGGAATAGTTAGAGAGAGAAAGTAGAGAGAAGGGAGAGCGAAAATACCTTTCTGTTTGATGGAGAAAAATAAGGCATCCCTGAAGAATAAGGGTATATATAGAGAAGTGACCGGGAGGCAAAGCGTCCTCGATAAGATTCACCGGAAGAAGAAACACTATCTCGAGAAACAATCGGGAGGTAAAACTTCACCTCGATAGGTGACCGGATGGAAAATGCATCTTCGTGAAGCTACTTCTCCTAGAAATATGCACCGAATGTTATCAATGATCATCCGATTCTAGGCACCCTAAGATATTACGACTTCCCTCGAACAACATTGAAGCCCATTGGACCCAAAACCATATTGTTTCCAACGAACCACAATTTGATTTATTTTGTCGAACTGCGGGGGACTTATTGTAGGATATAGGATGCGTCCAGTAGGCCCAGTAGACCACAAGCCCATTTGAAGAAGTCCATGTCCGAAGAACTAAGGTCACGACAAGGTTGACGAAGACGTCGACGTAATAGTAAACCTAGTCCCTACCACCCAGAAGAATAATGACCTATAGATCGAATCCCTGGTCTAGTAAACACAATCTAACCTGCTCCACGTAGCTGAATGATGACAAAGGATCACTATAAAAAGGGGATAGAAGTCATCAAAAAAGTGGTCAGAAAATGTTCTAGAGAGAAGTTAGAGAGGATTACGACCTGAGATATATTATACTTACAATTGAGCTCCTCGGATTATCGACAACCTCAATTCTCTATAAACTAACCTTTCAATCAGGAACCAAAATCAAGGGATCTTCACCCTAGATTCAACAAATTCATCCGTTTATTAACCTTCATAACTGAATTTCCCGAACTTTGTATGTTCATTTAATGGACATGGGCCTCTTAAGTTAGAGACTTTGAGGGACCAAATTGTAATTATTAAAGAAAGGATTTGGGCCAAAGAGGATATGAGAAGAGAAGATCCTAACAAGAAGATTTATGGAAATCAAGATTAAGGAAATATTCTAAATTGAAAATTTAGAGATCAAGGAAGTATGAAAGGATAGTTAGGTTAACCTAGGTCTTTTGACGACTCTGAGAATAGAAAAACAGAGAGTTCATAGGGAGAAAGAAACAGAGAGTGTCGGGTTCATCGGTGAGTGATAAACGAGGGTGTGACAAACCTATTGGTGTGTGTGAGATAGGGTAGGTTAGGAAATGGTCAGTGTCGAGTCAAAAGTTCTTATCGTCGAATAAATCTGATTAAAAAAATCTGTAAGATTGTTTAAGTGGTTCTTCATAAAGTGTGTTTTGGTGATTTTTTATTGTCTATGTGATATTAGAACTTTCAATTGATATCAGAGCGGGTCACCTCACCGATTTTATAGAAAAATCACACACATGTTGAGATCCTAAGATCAACATGGAGAAGATAAAGGAATTGATTGTAGTTCAGAAACTTGTATTACTTGATGAAGGAAATTTTGCTCACTGGAAAGCTCGTATGAGATATGTCATCAGAAGCATGAATGAAGATGCATGGACATTTGTTTTTCATGGTTGGAAAGAACCTACAACTCTTGATGAGAATCAAAAAGTGATACGTAAACCCATTGAACAATGGACTATAGTAGAAAACCAGCTTCTAAATACGACTCCAAAGTTATATATATCATATTCATGGCTGTTGGCCTTGAAGAATTCAAAATTATTCAAGGATTTGAAGCTGCAAAAGATGCATGGGACACACTGGTCACACACTTCGAAGGAGACAACAATGTTCGCAGAACAAGAATTGACCGTCTTGCATCACGTTTTGAAAATTTAAAGATGGAAAGTGATGAGTAAATCACAAGTTTCTCATCAAAATTGAGCTTTATAGTGAATGAAGCACTTGTCTTAGGTAAAAAGTATAAAGAGAAGAAATTAGCAAAGAAACTGCTCATGTGTTTGCCACCAAAGTTTCATGCGCATAAAGCTCTTCTAACATTGGCTGTGAACAGAGATGATATGAAGATTGAACAACTTGTGGGAATGTTGAAGGCAGAAGAGTTGGAGATAAAAGAACACAAACCCAGTAAATCAAAGGGGATTGCATTCACAACACAAACAGAAGAAGATTATGTTCAACAACTTGGGGAAAACTTGAGATTGATGGCTGGAAACTTCAACAAGATGGTTAAGCAATTTGAAAAAGGATAGAATCGATCACATAATCGATTCCAGAGACAGGAAGGTGAAAGATCAGGGTCTAATACCTCACGAATTGACAAAGATAGAATCTCACAGAATAAGGATTTATAATGTCACGAATGCGAAGGTTACGATCATTTCCAAAACGAGTGTCCACTTACCAAAAGGAAAGAATGGAAGTGTATCGAGTGCAAAGGCTTTGGTCACACTAGGAATGAATGTCCTAACTCCTTGAAGAAAAATGATAACGTTCTTCTCTATTTCAGCGATATTGGATCTGATGAAGAAGAGGATGAAGAAGGACTGATGTTGAACTTTCTTGCTCTTGTGTCACATACAAGTGCTAATGTGGAAGAAAAATCATGAGACCGTGATAATGATTCAAATGAGGAAGACATTGATCCGAAGTTGGAACTCAAAAGTCTGTATGACAAGTATGTGAGTTTAAGCAATGAGAATCATATGTTGATTAAAGAAAAAGGAAATGTTAAAAGCTCATGTAAATATATTGGAGATGGAGCAAAGCAAATCCACCAAGGAGGAACCGAATGGAAAATGATTCAGTTAAAGAAACTAAATTTGAGCTCGACTTATTGAAAGATGAATTAGCTTCTCAACTGAAGGAAAACCAGGAGATAAATTGGAAACTTTAGAGGTTGTCTGATACTGTAAATCAGGAAAAGAGAAAACAACAAGGACTTGAAATGAAATTAACTGAAAATCACAAGAAGATTTGAATGCTCAACAGTGGAACAAAGAATCTATATCAGATCTTAAGTATGGGACAACCACCGAAATTGGATTGTGGTCTTGGATTTCAAGGAGCATAATCTTTCTCTAACCCTCAAATCAATAACTTATCAAATTTTGTCCAAAACAGGAGATGGCATTGATCAAGGAACTAGAAGGTAAAAGAAAGGAAGTAAAGAATGCACATATCAAAAGGGGGCTGTCACTTTTATGGTGTATTAGGGCACAACTAGAAAAGGTGTTTCACCATTCACAAACGAATCAAAAAGGCTTGGAGTCTGGGAGAATGCTATCATGAACCAACAAAATACCTTAAGGCTTGGGTTCTGAAGGATGTCTTGTATGCTAAAAGATAGGTAAATGACATGATAGAAGGATTTATGATCCAATAAATATGTCGTGTTACCTTAATGCATCATCTGTGTCACACAACTACCACATACTCTAGGTCTATAAGAGATATCATATGCATTGGATTCCTTTACTAGAGTCAAGAGTGGAAAGTGACATTTTAGGACAAAATTCAAGGCAAAATCCACGGTGTTGGAAATATTGATAACCCTGATCATCCACAACTCATTAATGTGTATTATGTAAAGGGACTCAAAGCCAATCTCATCAGTATTAGTCAATTATGTGATGAAAGGTTAGTAGTTTTTTTCACCAAAGTGGACTGCAAGGCTCTAAACGAGAATAATGAAGTAATTCTCTTAGGAATACGGTTTGGGAATAACTGTTATATGTGGAAACCACAACTTAAGTGTTTTACATTTGTTGGATCACAACTTGATCTATGGCACATAAATCTTGGATACATGAACATTCATGGTCTTCAAATGTTAGTTCAAGCAAGAATTGTTCATGGAACCAGTGAAGTGTTACATGAGGGGTTGTGTGTCACACATGATATAGAACATAATTCAATAACTGGATCAAATCAGGAGAGATTCGAGAATCAAGACCCAAGTAAAGAATATGACGATAACTCTAAAGAAACTGAAGTAAGAGTGATATTTAAACCTTCAGTATACCAAAATCATTGCTCTAAAGATGTTATAGGAAATGTGTTGGGTGAAAGAATAACCCAAAAGAAAGTTATTGACCTCAAGGAGATGGTAAAAATGGCTTGCTTTATCTCATTCACTGAATCAAAAAGCATAACAAAAGCACTCGACGATGAATTTTGGATAGCCGCTATGCATGATGAACTTGATCAATTCCCTCAATGGGATTTAGTTCCCAAACCAGAACATGTGAACAGAGAGGGAAAGAAAGTAGATGAGAAGTTGTATAGAGCCATGATTGGCAGCTTCTTGTACTTAACTGCAAGTCTTCCGAACCTTTGTCTCAACGTTGGATTATGTGCTCGTTATCAGGCAGCTCCTGAAATTTCACACCTTGCTGCAGTCAAACGTATTATCAAATATGTTCGAGGTACAATAGAATATGGTCTGTAGTACACACGAGAAACTAACTTTAATCTTGCTTTTTCTGTGATGCTGACTGGACAGGTTGCTTAGATGATCGTAAAAGCACATCAGGAGGGTGTTTTTGTCTTGGCAACAATCTGGTGTCATGGGAAAATAAGAAGCAAAATCGTGTTTCTCTCTCTACTACAGAAGCGGAATATATGGCCTTAGGAATTTGTTGTAGACAACTCTTGTGGATGAAGCAAATGCTAATTGACTATGGTATGACGTCTGAACCTTTATTAGTTCTTTGTGACCATCTAAGTGCAATTAAAATTTCTAATAACCATATGCAACACTTAAGAACTAAGAATGTAGACATAAGGCATCACTTTGTTAGAGAACTTGTAGAGGATAAATTTGTAGTGACTGAGCATGTTTCATCTGAAATTCAGCTAGCCAATATTTTTACTAAACCATTTGATTTGAGTACCTACATGGGGCTTCAGAAGGCTCTAGGTGTTTGTGAACTTTAACTTTGTCAATAAAAATTGTACAGTTCTAGGAGATAAGTAGCTAAGGTTAGGTGAGATAAAATGTCTTTACAAAAGCTCTTGCTAAGCAAGTCATACACAGGAAAGAGCTACTCTTCATGCATACCATGGATGATAAAGAAAAACACTGTTATTGGATGAAGATGCTACCACATTTTCAGTTCAGTTAGATCACTGTTTGGATAGGTAATAAGACACATTGATGGTTGCATTCAAGTCTGAAAATCTGAGCAATACTCTTGTGAGTAATCTGATTTAAAAAATAAAAAATTGTGTAACAACTACTCGGTTGAGAAACAACTACACAAACAAACAAAAAAATGCAACTCCACTATCGTTCATGTGTCTCTCGAACAAGCTCATTTTCTATTNACACATTGATGGTTGCATTCAAGTCTGAAAATCTGAGCAATACTCTTGTGAGTAATCTGATTTAAAACATAAAAAATTGTGTAACAACTACTCGGTTGAGAAAAAACTACACAAACAAACAAAAAAATGCAACTCCACTATCGTTCATGTGTCTCTCGAACAAGCTCATTTTCTATTTTTCTTGGTGTACATGGTGATGCGTAGACTAATTGTGTATGATCAACAAGTGTGAAAACTCCTTGAATCAAGAAATAGCTGCCTTGTTGAGCTGGTGAGTTGATATTTTTCTCTATCTCATATATTTATAATCTCATTTAGCATAAGTTGCTTCATTTCTTGGTTCTGACCTTGAATTGACACTCATCGTATTTCATGTTTATAAATCTATTTGATTTCAATAATTTTTTAGCTGATTGTCTGACTCTCAAGTTTCAATTACCACATGGGTACCTTACTCGTGCCTCAAATTTAGTTTCTAAGTCCTAAAGTTTTTTGTTAAGAGTTTTAATCTTTGATTGGGTTCTGCATTTATGTTTATATTTGAGTCATGGCCCATTTGCACTAATCTCTTGCTTAAAGTGTGTTATTCAGTATTTAGCCTTCTTCATTGTGTTAACTGGCATTCTTCTCCATCCTCTCGTAATCTTAGTTCCTTGTTTCACTCATGCGTTTCACAAAAACTCAAACCGGATAACACTTATGTCTGATGCCATTTGTTCCTCGCCGTTCTGGTTAGAAGAATCTATGTTTTTCTAGTGTTTAAGCATCAAACGCCTCATACAAGGTAAGTTCACTCTCTTTTGTTTTTATCTAAATGTGTACTCAAGCGGGGGGGGGAGGATATGGAGATACAAGTGATGAAGGTAAGTTATGAGTGATACATATCAGATTTGATGAGTGTGATTCACATTTCTTTGAAGTTTTGTTTGTCTGATCTCATTGTTTTTGGTTATGAACATTTGCTATAAAGTGCTCTAATTAACTGGTACTATAGTTTCTGTGAAATGCCTTGTCCTTGTTGTGGTTGTTGTGTTTGTGATTGCAAATGTTTGAGAAGTAGATGCTTGAGTTCAGACATTTAGATAAAAAAAGAAAATAGGGAGATTGTTAAGTCTGAGACTTTAAGGGACCAAATTGCAATTATTAAAGAATGGATTTGGGCCAAAGAGGATATTAGAAGAGAAGATCCTAACAAGAAGATGTATGGAATTCGATTAAGGAAATATTCTAAATTGAAGATTTAGAGATCAAGTAAGTATAAAAGGGTAGGTTAGGTTAACCTAGGTCTTTTGACGACTTTCTGGGCCTTCTTCGAAGTTTCGGAATTTTTTTTTGGCTCTTGATTTGGGTTGAAATCCGCCTTGGTGTCAAATTTATTTCAAACAAGATATTTGGTTGATATGACATAATCTTGTGCGTTCGTTGGTGTTTTCTCAATGTTCCTTCTACTACAATTGCGACTGAAATAGAGATAATTATCTTTTCTGTAAATTTAATATCTTTATATATAACTAAAGTTAACCTAAATTAGATTAAATAAATAAAACAATGTATTTTAATATATTATAATTTAATTTTTCAAAATTTTTATATAGTCAAAGATTTAATAAAAATATTACTCAAGCATAATTTGTTGTTATTTGGTCGAGGATTTTGAAGTCTACATTGAAATTTGGTGTAATTAGATACAATAATTGTAAATCATATTCAAACTTTTTTAATATGGATTAGTTCTTATAATGTATCTGATATGATTGGATTATGATTGGAGGTGAATATATCATATAAATTGTGAATTGTGAAAATGTAATAGTACAAAATGATTAATATGAAATGTCATTAGATAAGGATATCTAAACTTGTGAGGATATCTTGTCCTCTTTGAACTATTCTTAGTCTTATAGGGTAAATAGTGAGTTACATATAATATTGTTAGGCTAGGTGACTTTTTTTTACTATGCATCGAGTTAAGTTGTACGTTGACCACGTTAACATATGCTAAATGCAACTTTTTGGATAAATGTTTAAGAGTTGTTTCCACACTTAACATATATTGGATAAAACTCAAATTTCATATAGAAGACGAACCCATAACCGTGTATTTCAAATTGATGATTTTTATTACGTCTTCTAGTCTTATAAAGACTTTTACAAAAATAGCACATAAGATAGGATAATGTGAATTTTATT
>OVBE01016278.1:0-11019 GCA_900406425.1 Iberis pinnata | reverse complement strand
TGATCAATTGAACCTAGATCATAGGAAAATTATCGCCCGAAAGGTGTTCGATAAAAATGCCTGAATGAATCTTGGTATGCTAAATGAGGCCNGTGGATTAGTCAAGAGATTGTATTAGTCGCATGATTAGGAAAAGGATTATTACCACGATAGTGGATTAGTCTAAGTTTGGGAATCTTAGACCAAAGATTAGCAGTTAGCTGTTAGTGTAGAGCATCTAGAAAGTCATTGATCACCCGAGTCATTGTTTCAACCTGTTAGTTTAAGCCTTTTTATTATAGTTATCTTCGTTTTACATTAATCTTCGTTTTAATCGATAATCACAATCATTCTTGAATCGTTTAGACTAAACAGAATTCTCTTAAGAACTAATTAGTGAATTGCATCTGGAATTGGAATTTGACACCTAAATACTACAACGAAAGTCAAGTAGTTAGGATTACTTGCTAGATAGGCTAAAAACCTGTTTATCAAACACTAACCCAGAAAAACAGAGTAACAATGAAACAGTAGCAACCCATAAATGATGATTAACACAAAAAACAAGATTAAAGGCATAAAACAGTAGATCAACATGCACCAGATAGATCACAACCCAATCTAAGCATGAAAATAAAGAAATCATAAGATAAACATAAACTTAATAAAAATATGGGTTTGAACATGAAGAATAACAAAGAAAAACCGAGAATAATAAACCTAAGAACAAACCCAAAATGGCTAAAAATCAAAGCTTCCTCGAAATGGAGGCGTTTTAGGGCTTTTATAGTGTTTCAGAAAAGCCATAAAAACGCATAAAAAACAAAACGTAATGATTAATCTGGGTTTTGGGTCTGGTTCATCGCACTACAAGAAATTGAACATATTGAGACAAATTCTTTCGTCACAATAAAAAATTTGTTACGAATTTGTGATTATTTTCGAACAGTCACAATACGTGTCACAAATTTTTTTTCCATAAAAAAAACGTCACACAATTTGTGACGAATTATTTAGTAATTATTTTGTCTTAAATTGTTACGATTTATAATAGTAGCAAATTTGTATCACATAGAGACTAAAATAATTGTCTCATAATGTCATTTGTCGTGACTAAAATAACGTTTAAAATATGTCACTTATGGTGACAAAAGTATAGTATCAAAATAGTCATTCTCAAACTTTGCAAGACTAACCATTTCTCTTAGACGATTTGCAGCAAGTTGTTCAAATGACTTTAGAAGTAAACATATACCAACAACCTAATATCTAATGAGCAATCAAAAACTAACACAAAACTACCTTAATGATTTCAACATCGACTCCACTTTCACCATCACCATGAAACAGTGGATGTATGACAAGTTAACAACGACCAACAACAATCGTAAGAAAACGCATTACCTAAAATCATAAAAAGAAGAAGATTAATCTTAAAGCAATAATTTGCAACACACAGTATTATTCACAGTATTATAGTCGTAATGTTACTTGGTTTCAAGGTGAAATTACAAGGGTTTGCATAATAATAAGAAAAAGAAGCATTAACAGACTTTGTAAAACTGTAACCAACATGGCATCTCATGGTTTTTCAGCAGCTAACAAAAGCTTAATGATTGTATTAACCAACATAACAAAGCATTGCTTTTAACCAAATAGATTCATTATCTCAAACGAGAACAATGAGATGGAGTGTGAATCTAAGCTCGTTAAGTTCTCATTTCTCTGTTTAATTTCAAGTTCTTACTTAAAATAAGAGATTTACAAAAAGGTAACATTAGGTTATCAAACAACAGTCAATAATACATCTCTAACATAAGTGAGCTTCCATTAAATTCTGTTGATTTATGCCTTAGCTTTGCTTCAAAACGTTAAAAGGTCTAAAATTACATGGCTGATTATGTACCAGTTTTTCTGCCATTAACACATAAAGCTATAGAACCCTAATTTTATTCAAAGATAACATAAATAATAAGTATACCTGGTGATCACAATTACGACATGCGTAGAGGAGGATCAATTGAGTTATTATGAAAAATCAAGCATCAAGACTTGAAATTAACTCGAAACCCCCTTGGAATCTTCCCTATGAATTCATTAGAAGATGGATTCAAGTACAAAAGACTATTTGTCCCTGTTAAGGACTTTGGTAAAGGTCTAGACAACGAGTTTCGACCCAAGTCCAATGACTGAAGTGAACTCAATCCACTTAAAGATTTTGGAATCTCACCAGAAAAATTGTTACCAGCTAAAGAAAGATTCCTCAAGCTTATTGATCTTCCAATCTCTTTAGGCATTGCTGAAGAGAACAAGTTATCAGATAAATCCAAGAACAAGATTCTGCCAAAGCTACATGTTTTTGAATCCTAGTAAATCTGAAACCAAACAAAAACATCAATGTTACAAAAAATAACCAAAAATCTGATCAATCTAATAACAATGAAACACTGACAAACGTTATTAGAAGTGACAAGAATAATTTAAGATTCAAATAAAACTCAGAAGTGCAACTATAAAGAAGAAAACACAAACAACCATATCCAATTTCTCATGCCTGATAGAGAAAAGAAGATTGAAGCAGGAGGACTTTGATAGGAGTTTTAAGATGATCAGATAGATGAATCAAAACTTACAGTTTGATTTCTCCTTGTAGCGTTTCATTTTTGTTGATATCAACAACAACAACAACGAAAAGCTTGATTTAAGCCGCTAGTGAACATCTCTCTATAGACTCTGTGAATCCGTAACGAAAAAATCCTCACATATACAATGTTTCTGAGATTCGATCAGCCACCAAAATTTCCTCGCTCATCGCTTATCTTCTTCCTCATCTAAAGCCTCATGGCTTTGTAATTTGAGAGGGAAAGAGGTTGTAGTGTTTCAGAGAAATTTTAGATGAATAAGCGATGTATATGAGCTAAAAGATTGACTTTCTGATATCTGTCGGAGCATATTTATCCTTAAAATCAAAGGAATAGTTAATCAGAGTAATGCATAAGCGTAGGATGACACAGAGACATAAAACTCCATCCGTACGAAATCAAAGAAGACTACACCAATCGCCATCCTTCGAACCAGCTCGTTGTCTAGCTCCGTCAATGACATCGTAAAGAGATAAACCATAAAGCTCTAGAAAATTCGAGAGAGAGATAATATCGCTGTTTTCCCCAATTACAAGCTCTCATTTTCTTTAGATACATGTTATTATTTCAAATTCTTGTATCTAGAAATATGAGGATTTAGTGGCATACATTGCCTAAACCATAGTGGAACAAAAGATAAAAGCTCAAGAATCTATATGAAGTACACATCAAAATCACTAAACTTCGTGTAGTTACTAAGAAGTTATGGGGATTTCAAATAAAGAGTGTATGAAGTGGAGATGATTCACTATATGTATAAAGGTAACTAACGACAATGAAAATGAACCAAAAGAAATTGAAAGAAAAAGAAAAAGTAAATGCAATCTTACATAAGAAGTAAAACCCATCAATAATTCGATCCCATAGTCGTGGACTGGAAAGAGAAAATTCGAATGTGGTTTGACTACCTGTAAGAAGGACTAAAGACTTCAAAAATTATTCAGACTCTTTTTCGCTTAGCTCTATATCATAATTTTCATGTTCATCATCTGTTTCTAGTTCTATTCCTTCTTCTATGTCATCAAGTTCTTATGCTTGCACTTGTATATATGTTAGTGTCTCAACTTCCAGTGTATCAACAACACTAACTTGATAATCATTTTTCTATTGTATCGCTGTGAAATCTACCTTTTGATTATAAATTATTCTTGCTCTCTGTCGTACAACAATTGTTGCTTTCCATTGTTGATTTTTTTAAAAAAACACTTGATCTGCTTATGACGCTAAAATAAAAGGATCGTATTTTTCATATCTTGTTGCAGGATTAATATTGATAATTCCTGACTTGTTGATTCGTATGACCTTTCCAATGGTAGCATCATACCAGTCATATTTGAAAACCACAATTTCAAGATTGATTGATCCAGGATAGTCTAACTCTAGAATCTCTCTTAATACTCCACAGAAATTTGGTTCGTCACTTGATCCGCAAGATGATGTACCTTTCACATAAACTCCATAATTCGCGTTCTTTTTGTCTTTCTCATAATCGTATGTGTGAAAAATGTATCCACCACTAAAAAACATTGGCCAATTAGTAAATTTTGTCATCGGACCATGAACGAGTAACTGCAACCATTTTGGATATGAATATTCATCCCAAGTATAATCCACCTATTTTATCGAAATAGAAAATATACTAATTGAAAATTTGATCAAACCAAAATAATTAATTGTAAATAAATAATTTCTTACATATTCTTGTAACCAGTTTGAATAATCTTTCTCACAAAGAAAAGCTAGATCGTCTTATGTTATATCAGGATGATCAACATTCATTTTTTCATCAAACAACCTACATAATAAAATAATTGAGGAGAATGCATTGATGTACCTAGCAGAATTAGCTACTTTAATGTTCCTTCTTCCTCAAATTCTTAATGTTTTGATTTTTATCATTATGTGAATCATGTTTATGGTGCTAAAATATCATCAACATGTAGATATTCTCCTAAAAAAAAGAAAAAGGGTTATGAACATGAGTATATTACAGTTAGGAGAAAGGCTTTAGTTTCGAAACAAATTTCATTCAAAAACAAAAGCAGAGGATTTATAGAGGATTCATCAGTGCTACGACTTATAAAACAAGTTGTCACTAATTAGTATCATGTTTAGTAAATGTAATGTCACAAATTGCAACTCACATAATTGTCATAGTTTTGTCTCTAATTTGTGACTATATTTCCGTTTAAAAAAAAAGTCACAACTGTTACGATTAATTTAACGTAACAATTACGTCTCTAATTGTGATATATTTTAGTGACTACAAATTTTGACATAATATTATGACTAAATAGTTACTAATTTGTGACAAACATGAATTTTTCATAAAACCGTAAATAAAACGTCACATATTTGTGTTGAAAATTTTTTGTAGCAAAATTTCGTCATAATAGCTGCTTTTTTGTAGTGATCCTGAAACTGAGTTGGTCGGGTCGGAGGTGCTTGGCTCGATCTTGGTGATCGAGCTATGAAGACAAGTGATCGAGGCGAAGGGTTGGACGATCGAGCCGAGAGAGACGGACGGGTGATCAAGCTGGGCTGGACGATCGAGCCGAGGGAGACGGACGAGTGATCAAGACGAGTTGGACGAACGAGCCGAGAGAAGTAAGCTCAATGATGAGAGGAGATGGTGATTGAGGCGAAGGGTCGGGATCAAGGGGAACATGGCCGAGAGACCGAGGTGGCATACGAGGTGATCAAGACGGCCTTGATGGTGATGATCGAGCCGGCGATCGAGGCCTAGAAGATGATCAAGACGAGGCACGCTTGGCTCGATTGAGGCGGCTTGTGCGTATGATTGAGGCTATTGAGCTGAGACTTGAGGTGTGAAGACGTTGAGATGGACTTGGTCTTTATGTTAGCTCGATGTAAAGGCTCGACGTAGAAGTCGGTCCCTTCTTGTGCATTTCCCTTTCCTTCTCCAATTTTGCACTTATGTTCTGAAAACTCCTGAAAGTCCTGAAAAATCTCCAAAATGCATATGTATGCAAGTGCTAATGAAGAACTTCCTAAAAAAATGCAAACTTACTAATAAAGTATATGGATGCAACATATGTACAACAAAAGACCCTAAAATGATGTTAAATGACTTCCAAAACCACTAAAATGCAGAGACATCAATAAGCTCAATGGACGTCGGTCGCTAGCAATCCTACGCCACTATTTTAAAGTTAAAAGTTTAATTAGTTTTAGTTTTGATTAAAATATCAAATTTGCTATAATAAAGGCTAAGTCATACCATCTCAGTCACATGTATGACCGTACTATTGGCACCCAAGTTGGTAGTCGAGATCCCCATACCAGCACGTTCACTGTACCGGTTCTTCTGCCATAAAGATTGAGTCCCCTCTGTACCCCAATAATCTGCAAAGTCTCTTAAGGCGGCTTGGGTATTCCTCGTGCTTCTTTCCTTCTGTGAACAAAATAACCTTCCACGCGTACATGTGGTTGGTGTAAATCCTGCCTTCTTTTTTTAACTCATTTCGCACTATAGCGATAATATCAGGGTTCCATGTGAATTATTGCTATATTATTAAGGAATTCAATGTTAGTAAGTATATACTGAAGGTAAGATTGTTATATTCAATTAATTATGAATGTATTCTATATATTTTTTACTGCGAAATAGTAAAACCAAAACTTCTTATCATCGTCTGGCATATCTTTGAACATCAGTTACACTTTGTTCAAAAGATTGTGCATCATTCTCATGATGCACTTCGTCATACCTTTTTTCTGACTGCAGAAACCACGTCGTCTCGGGTTCTGCATATGGATCCAAAACCGATAACCGGTTACATCCAGGTTGTACCAGAAGCTCATCTAAGCTCAAACGCGGCAGTAGTGGTGCCGCATGAGGTGGCTGAGGTGATTGAGACTCAGGCATCTTAGTTCCAGGAGTGAACAAAGGCGGAGGTGTAAACGAAGGCCTCGGCCCCAAGGAGGACTTTGCTATATCTCCATGTGATCTAAAATGACCGTAATTACTGAGATTACAGTTATATATAATTAATATTAGTATCAAAAAACTATATACTTTTCGAACTAATTAATTATATATTTATATAATTAAAGTTTAATAATTCAAAAAATATTTGTGTATGTTAAAGATATCATGGAAAAGGGGAAATCAGTGCAGGCCGAGAACGAATAAAACGCGCATGCAAAAGAAAATCCAACAACTCCATAACCATTACAAATAAATTATGGTGATGTTTAACCAGCAAATAAAAGCGAAGGAAGATGCGATCGAATGGAGGTTGAAGTATGAGAGGAAGAACGCAAAGGTTTGTCTGTTACAAAAGCAAATATCATATGAAAACTTTGATCTCGAGGCTGAGTGGGCGAGGCTTTCGGTGAGAGAGGAAGTGTTGAAGAAAGAATGGGAGGATATCAAAATATCAAATGTTGGATTTGACAAGATGGATTGCAGTTTGGGAGGTTTTGGAGGACCATATAGTGATGAACCTTGTTATTAATGTTGTTCAATAATTTGTTATTATTGGTTATCCTATTTTGAACTCTTTTGTTTTAGTATTCTGTATTTTTTTTGAACTGGGTTAATGGTTTATCTTATCTTAGTATTCTGGGTTGATATTTTGCTCTTTACTTGGTTTTTACTAGAATTTTATTAAACAACCATAAACATAACATGACAAGAAATCTGCAATACAAAAATAAATCTTCAACATCATATGAAAATAAATCTACAATACAAATTAAATCGACAATGTTAATGAAAAAACTTTAAACTCGAGTAATGGTTTATCTGATATATTAGTTTATCTTTTTTTTCTTTACTTGGTTTTAACTGTATCCATATTAAATAACCATAAAAATAACATGAAAATATCTGTAATACAAAATTTTTTTGCAACATATCATGAAAATAAATTTGCAATACAAAAATAAATCTACATAAAATATGAAAATAAATCTGCAATACAAACTAAATCTGCAACATAACATGGAAGTAAATATGCGTTACAAAAATAAATTGACAATGTTAATGAAATTAAATCTGCAATACAAAAATTAAATCTAGAATATAACATGTAACTAAATCTGCTATACAAATAACAAAAACCATGTCTGAACGAATACTTAAGCTGTGATGAGGTCAAACAGATAGATCATTTAGCTAAGGAAATACAATCTCAGCCCACTAGGGTAATGGATTAGTTGCTGAAACATAATTCCACGCAGATGGCGGTAGTTCATCGAATATCTCAGTCGCAAGCTTTTCCTGAATGGTCTGAATATTCTCATTCAGAAGACCATCAAAGTTCCACATCAAAGCAAGACACTCGATGTACTTGATACGGTAAAAACCAAAATCACCTGGGTTTTTTGTTCAATGACACATTTTTATTAACTCTTCTGGCCTCAAACTAAGCGAGAAACTTCTTCCTCACGTCTTCAGGGAGCAAACGATTAAGCAACCATGACATCATTTTGCGTATGGGATCACAAACCTTTGAGAATTTCATAATCACATGCATCACTAGGGATAAAGTTATATAAAAATATCTTTATCGTCATGAAGTTGACTGTGAGAGCAGAATATCCCTCACACCGAATTTGATTATAATGTTGAAAAAAGTGTAGTCTTTATTAAAACTATCAAGTGTTTACAATATTATCTCAATCATATGCTAAGTTTTACAAAGGATTTCCGGTCCACTCTCCGGACCTCTACATAGCCTCTTTATACTGCTCTCTTCACTGCTTGCCACCCTATATCTCGCACTTAATGCCTCTTTAGTGCCCCTGATCCGGCGTTACTCCTTTTGAATTTCTCGTAACCGTCATTCCAGCCTGCTTTCCTTACTCCTCTCGAGACTCCGTGCACTGGACTTCATAACGAGTTGAGACGGTCCACGCGGAGCTCTACTCGTGATGGGATTTGCCGGCCCATTATCTATTTCTCTTGTTCACGGGCCTTGAGTGGCTTTCTGCGCACTGAGCTCTCTCTGCTCAATGTGCTTCCCGTGCACTGAGCTTTCTCTGCTCATCGGGCACTCTTCGCACTTAGCTTCCTCCGCTCACCGTGCACTCCGAGCATTGAGCTTTCTCTGCTCATCGTGCACTCCATGCACTGAGCTTTTTCTGCTCACCGGGCACTCCGTGCACTGAGATTTCTTCACTCATTGTGCACTCCGTGCACTGAGCTTTCTCCGCTCACCGTGCACTCCGCGCACTGAGCTCGAGGTGGGCCGCTCCAGCCCATTCCTATTTTCTCCTCACCATGATTTGAACCAAGCCCACTAATTGGCCCAAGTCAATTAGTGTGNCCCCCCCCCCCCCCCCATTCTACCAATGGAAAATTTCCTTTGGTGGAATCGTTAATTTCCCACCATCACGAGGTTTAATGATTATCAGGCGAGGATAAGGGCAAATTTGATGGTAGGGAGGAAGCTGGCGATCTTTATCCTGAAATCAGGATCCCTTGATTCACTTTTCTACTCTACTATATGAAGCAGTGAGGCTGCACGGTTTCTTACTTTCGCTCCACCGTCCTTCTTCGATTCTTGCGCAGGAGTTTCGACTAAGGCTACGCCATAGCTCATTACTGAAGATTATTGCAAGGTATTTACTCTCTTTTTTCTCTCTAGAGTTATTTCCTCATTTTTCTGTGTGTTCATGAGATCTAGTAAATTTAGTTGAATTTTTGGTGAGATTAATCCATTTTGCGATAGATTTCTTGCGAAAAACTGTTTTTCGTCGCCAATTCCATCATCTTTCGGATCACACTTTAGTTATGAGACAATGTCTCTCTCTCTATCTTTTTGGTGAGAAAATATCTTAGATATTTTTTCTTACCCCTTCATCTTAACTTTTACTTTCCCCCTTTCTATTTCCTGCTTTTCACTCTACATCTCATTCTTTCTACTTTTTTCTTACTCATTTTTACTTTTCACTTCTCTCTCTACATCTTCACTTCTCTCTCCTCATTTTTTCTTTTCTCCCATTTTCTTCTTCTTTCATACTTCTCATGGACAAAAATCGGCCTAGTAGCCTTATGGACCGATTGCACGCATGGCCGGCTCGGCCCAAGCAGCGTCCACGCGATTCAGCTGCTTCCCACGCTGCACCCCCAGATCCAAGCCGTGAGACCCTGCTCGTGCTGCACCACGCATCTGAGCTGTGTTGCGCACCCGCATCCGAGCCGACCCACCCGCGTCGCGAAGCCCTGCCCGTACCATGCTGCGCGCCCGAGAAGACCTGTCCGCGCTGCACGCTCGAGCTGACTCACCCGCATTCCCAAGCTCCGCTCCATTCGCGCCACAAGCCGGACTTCCTGCGCTAAGCCTCTCCCCGTGACCCAAACTCCCCACGTGCCAACCCCGAGCTGAACACCCGAGCTGACCCCAAGTTGAAGTCCTTCCGTCATGCGACGTGCACTAGGCTCGCGACAAGCTCCTTGTCGCACTCGTCTTATACTGGTACCGCATCAGGCTCCGACTCGGACCCCATGCTCAAGACTTCGTCTCCGAGCAGCCTAGTTCGTGAGGTTTCGAAGCTCGCTTGGCCCGAGGAGCTTCTTTTCTCTCTTGGTCCTGGTGATGACTCTTCATCTGATGTTGTCTCCGTCGAGTCGGAACAATCCTTTCTCCCCCTTACGTCTTTGACGCCAGGCTCACTTTGGTCCTCACCCTCGTTCCTCATGCTCTACGGATATATTAAGGGAATTTAGAAGTAGCTGTCGGATTCCAAAGAATATTACCTTAGTTCTTCTGTTAGATTTCGAATCTCTGTAACTTGTTAGGGAAGCCCATTGCTGCGCCTATGAAGTATTTTTCAGGTCATGTGGTCTCACTTTCCCTCTCCCCGAGGTCTTAGTGTATCTTATGCACGCCATGGGTGTTGCTGATATTACTCGGTTTTAATGCATTATAGTGGCCATTTATGTCTGCTATTCTGCATTATTCCGAGTGTTTTCCTTGCAAATTGGTGTATTTCAGGATATTTATGCGTTCGGATCATTTTGGAGCTTAAAGGAACGTTTCAGGACGTTTTCAGGACATTTTAGAGAATTCAGAAGATGATTTTTTGTGAAGAAGACTTTCGACCGATCGGGCACATCACTTGCCCGATCGGGCAAAAGTTCCTGGTGTTTTTCGGACAAATGGATCGATCGAGCAAAACGTTAAGGGTCGAGCAAGTTTAACGATTTGCCCGATCGGGCGCATTCAGACCGATCGGGCAGATCATCCGAGCAAAGAAGAAATCCCAGTTTTGCACCCAAGTCCTCAAGACCTATCTTTTAATTTCTATTTTCTTTATTTTACTTTTTAGAACTATAAAAAGCCCTTTTGGCTTTAGTTTTTATTTTAACTTTTATTCTGCAACTTTGGAGAGCTTTACTGGGAGATTGAATCCTGATTCTGTATTT
>OVBE01016277.1:0-11019 GCA_900406425.1 Iberis pinnata | reverse complement strand
AAAAATACCTCAACTATTGAACTTTTGCCTGAAAAATACACGAACTTATTTGGCTACTTCTTTAATACACAGACTTTTACATGTTGTTCCTTTAATACCTAAACTTTCAAAATTCGTAAATTTACTACACCGCGTTTAACGGAGCTAACAAAAGTTAACCAAATCGTTAAAACTTTGGTTAACTATTTAACATGTGGTTAATTAGAGTATGCGAATTTACTCTTTTTACCCTTAATAAAATCCCCTTTTAAAGTAAAATCCCTAGTTTTGTTCTTCATTATGTAAGTTCTTTCTCATATCTTCTTCATTGTCTCTTTTTTCTTTTCTCTTCAGTGACATGGAGTGAAGTAATGCTATTTCAGATTCGAACTCATGGAGCCAGAGCTACAACTCAACTTGTATGTTATGTATGCGTCCAATGCAAGTGGTGAAATCATGGACCGATGATAACCCAGGAAGAACATTCTACAGGTGTGTTCAGCATGGTTTCTTCAAGTGGGCGGATGAGGAGAAATCTCATGGGTGGCAGAAGGTAAGTCTTTTGGAAGCCAGAGACCAGATTCGTTTTCAAAGAGAAGAAATCAAGCAGCTTAAAGAGACTTGTAAAGTCATGAACAAAGAAATTATGAAAAGAGGAAGCACATATGCAACCATCAATGTGACAAAACTAAAAGATGAGATAAAAAGTCTTGAACAGGAGGTTGAGGTTTCAAAAGAAAAAGAGAAAATTATGCGACAATTCATTTTAATTTCATGGGACGGATTTGTGGTTGTCATTGCAATGGTCATTATGTTGTTGAAGAATTAGGTTCAATTTGTGGTTATGTAGTTTGTCATGTTTATGCCTTATCTATGTGTTGTAATGATTATTGACATGTTTAATTGTTAGTTATGTTTGTCTTTTGGAAGATTTGTCTCTTGTAGATAGCAAAAGAACAAAAAGTTGAAGTTAAACATAACAAAAGTTCTCAATTCTACTTAACCGAGAGTGCCATAATCTTACAAAAAACAATCACCTTGTGCAAGGTTTGATCCTACATAACCCGAGAATCATTGAATTCACTTCCAAAAACAATCAACAAACCAACAACATTTTAACATACTAAGGGTTATCTTGTGTTGGTGCTTGTGGTGGAGGACCACTAAGATTGATAGCACTTGAACCCCACACGTCGAAAACTTTCCCAATCCAAGGAGAAATGTAGCATCCATACCCTCTAGGAATAGGAGGTTCAACTCCAAGTGCTTCTTAGTATCCAAGTGCTTCTTAGTGCCTCAAAAGATATGTAGAATCTGTCAAAAACTTGTGTACCATCATCACGAGGAATGGTCACAATCTCTGCAGTTGTGTTAGGATTAGAACTCCTTAGTTTTGCCTTGTAGTCCCAAAGATTTGCAAACTGCTCCTTCTGAGTTTCAATTACTAAATCCAGTGCCATTCTTCTTGCTTTGGTGCATATCCACTTAGAAACAGAGAGATTATACCTCATCATAATCTCATCTTTGATATATGTCCATGTTATCCCAGGACTTCTCCTTGCCTCATCTTTGAATAATCTTACCACAATCCCTTGTTTCAACATCCAAGCCTTTCCACTCATCAAATGGTTATGTTCAACAACATAAGTTTTCACCATCCATTTTCTTTTCGGTTTTTCAACAGAGCAATAGATCTTCCACTTACAATTCTCGTTTGTGCAAATAACTCCCAATTTAGTTCTCTCCCACCTACACAGCTTCACATCGTAATTTGTCTTCAAAACATATCTTAGTAGTTGATCTTTAAACTCCTCACCAGTGTTGAATGTTTGCATCAACCACAAGTATGGAGGCTTCTCCTTTTGGTATGTAAGTCTCGACCTATCTGCTTCTTTTCTATTAAAATCTTCCTACTCATCATCTGTTTCTACTGCTGGGTCAGGATCATCAGCATCTTGACAGGCTTCCTCATCTTCTTCTCCTTCACCAGGTTGACCATCTTCTTTGTTCTGATCATCTCCTTTGTTCTGATCATCTTCTTCTCCTTCACCAACATCAACAGGTTGACCATCTTCTTCTCCTTCACCAGTAGCAGCTGCATTGTTCACCTCTTCAAACAAAACATTAAACCTTGGATCACCTCCTCCCTCATCAATTACATCATCGGCTTCTTCTATTGTTTCATTGTTTGCTTCATGACCATCAGACTTTTCTCCTTCTTCATTCGTAAGCATAAGTGGTGTAGCAACCACTTCTGAAATATAATGCTCTAGAAAGCAGTCTACTTCACCCACAACAACAACCTTACTAACCAATTTTAAGATTTCTTCATTCTTCTCTCCAAATATAACCCTACTTGAACTCATATCCTCTTATGGAAGCTTGTACCATAACGATTCCACTTGATTATAATCACCATGTTCTGCACAAAAGCTATCAAAGATTGACCATTTCATATAATTCGGATCTATAACCATTTTCTCCATCAATCCTCCTACGTAATTCAACTTGTCGTTCTTACACACTATTTTGCCTCCATAATGTATATTAAGATTCAGCATCCCTTCCTCACTATAAAATCGATAGTTAGCCATCAACTAAATAGAAAGAATCCTAAATCACAAAATCAAACAAAATCTATAAAATTTACCTCATCTTCTCTGTTGTCAGTTGCAAAGATTCCTTTCAACGCATTGAAAATGTCTCACTTCAGCAGGAAAATTCACGATTGAAGAAAGTGAGATGTGCGATTTTTAGGGTTCTTCGGGATTGTTTTTCCCAATTCAATTTTGTTTTTTTTACTGAGGCAAAAAATTACTAAGGGTAAAAAGAGTAAATTCGCATACTCTAATTAACCATAGGTTAAATAGTTAACCAAGGTTTTAACGACTTGGTTAGCCTCTGTTAGCTCTGTTAAACGTGGTGTAGTAAATTTGCGAATTTTGAAAGTTTAGGTATTAAAGGAACAACATGTAAAAGTTTTTGTATTAAAGAGGTAGCCAAATAAGTTCGTGTATTTTTCAGGCAAAAGTTCAATAATTGAGGTATTTTTCAGGAATTTTCCCTATTGTGTCTCCCTCCGTTCCTAAATGCTTAAGTTTTGGATTTTTCACACATATTAACAAAACTAACTTTTACTTTTTTTAATACTTACTCATTAGTTTTATAACACTAAATATGAAAAAAATTTTATAAGTAATATAAAGTTAATATATTAGGTAGTTTCTAATTTTAGTTTTTGTTTAAATAAATTTTATATGAAAATTATAGTAAATTTATTATATTTCATATATATATATATATGGTTTAAATATTATCTATTAAAAATAAAATAAAATAATATATGCAAGTACTATGATGTTATATTATAAAATAAATTTGTATATAAGATTTTACATATTTAGACTATATTAATAATATATCATAAATAAATATATATAACATTTGAAAAATACATTTATAAAAGTAAATTTTAATTAACGTGATACCTTACAAAACTTGTCACTCATTTTTCTCTTTAAATTTGAATTCATTAATTTAATAATGAAAGCCTGGTGAGAAATTAATATATATATATATATATATATATATATTTATATATATTAACTCATACATATGCATGTACATAAGTTCATGACAAATAAAAAATATATAAATATATAAATTACAGATAATATATCATCAATCAATCAAAAAGTATGACACCATAGTTTTAAAAGTGAGAGAGTTATAGACTCCATAGCTCATGCCGGTTTAGTGGACCGGGCAGTGCAAACCGTTCAAAACTCAAAAAAACAGGGAGCTATACCGGGGAAGTGTACCAGTCAAACCAAACCGGTACAGTGCCAAAAAGTCAACATTTCAACCCATTTTCATTTGGGTTAACCCAATGCCAATATTTAGGGAGTATAAATACATTTATCGACTTAATCTTATGTTTGATCTCTAATCTTTTTATCTTTTATTTTGTGAAGAACTTTGTAAAACTCTTGTAATCTTTGCTTGATTTTAGTTTTAATCTTTCTTTTGATTGCATTTCTCTTTATCAATTCTTCTTCTAATCATGATTCAACATATTTTTATCCTTAGATCTTGTGTTTTCTCCATAATTAGTGAGTAGTTCTTCATAAGTAAATGGATTAGGTAGATTAGAGTGATTATATGATGGAATATGATGTTTAATACTTAGATATCTTAAATCTTCATTTAGTAGATGATCTTAATGCTAGATTTAACTTGATCACTCAAGTTTAGATCATAGGATGAATTGTGCCCGAAAGATGTTCGATGAAATTCTTGAACCAATGCAAAATGAGGCATGGCCAAGAGATTGTGTTAGTTAGTTTAGTGGTTTATCATAGATTAGATATTAATGTTTCATGATTATGTGATTATCAAAAAGATTATTTTAATTACATGATTAGGAATGCCATGAGAATGGGTTAGTCTATTTAGGGGAATCTTAGACCAAGGATTAGCATTAAATGTTGGCATCAAACATCATATGATATCATTTGATCACCCGAATCAATAATCATTACCTATTTACTTAGTTTTAATCTTAATTTTATATTATAAATATTTGTTGACTTTTGCTTAATTGTGTTGACTTTTCTTTCTTTGATTTTTTGTTGACTTTTGGATTTATGCATGATTAATTATCTAAAACCAAACAAACCTTAATTGCTTAGACTAAATATGATTCTCTTAGGTTCCAATGTGTTAATTGCATCTCTGATTTGGATTGACATCTTAAGTACTATAACGACATGAGTATGCTCAAGGCATTTGCTTAGATAAGAATTTGCAAAATTCTTGTTTATCAATCGAACCTGAAAAGAAAGCACGAGCAAACTAGATTCGGAAAAAAAGTAGGCCCGACCAACTTTGGAAAAGCAGAAGACAAACCAAATTGGAACCAGATCTCAAACTAAAAACACCAACAAAAGATAAACCCAGACCCGCAGCCACCCACAACCTACTACCGAGAATCACTGTCTACTACCAAAAATCACAGCTCAAGACTAGTGAACTCTAACAAAACCACTAAACGAAAACCAAGCCCTTTCCAAAGGAGAAAATAACTTATATTAATAAAACAAAAAGCTGACAAAAATGACAAGAGAACACACATCGGATCTGCAGATCCAGTGGCAGAAATAGTTGAAAGAATACGAAAGGCGGCAAAGCAAGACAAAGGGAAATAATGGCAGACGGAGCTAGGACAAGAGAAAGAATGGAAGCAGGAGTGCCCTTCCGGAGAGACCTACCAAACCAACAACATCGAAACACCAAGACCCTCTAACTCCACTGAAACTTGGACCGAGAAACTCTACAACCAAAAATGACGACAAACAAGCAAACGAAAAAAAAAACCGTGGGTGGCGACGTTGGCGAGGGCCTGATGCCGCCTCCACACTTGCAACGGTCTAGGTAGAGGCGGGCATCCAGGTTTTCAAATCGGATTCGAGTCGGGTCAACACTATGATAATTGATTTATACCCAAAATTATTTGGATCCTAATATGTATGTATGTACACAAAAATAATTAAAATACCCGAAATCTACAAAATACATGAAATTATTATTTTTAAAACCAAATTTAGTTAGGTTAATATAATTTTTTCATTTATACCATCGCAAACCATTATCTTTTCCAAATAACAACACAAAAACATTTTTGAAAAACAAAATTGCTACTAGATTTTAGAAAAGATGTTGAATCGATAAAAAAATTTCCTTATCTAAACCCTAAAACGAGCATACAAGTTGAATTTGAAAAATGTATTTTTTTGTTTAATGCATCAATTCAGATTTTTCGGATACTCGTTCGGGTTTTAGGATGGGTTGGGTTTGGGTCGGATAGCCAAAAAGCATTGCCTTAAACTCATTCAGGTAATTCAAATTTTTGGGTTGGGTTCGGTTTGGTTTTTTTGGGTCGGGTTCAGTTTGGGTTATGGGTTTCGTGAAATAAGCCTACCCTTGGGACTAGGGTTTTGACAAGGGGAAAGCAAGAGAGAGAATGCATGATTTTTTTTAAGTACGATATATAATTAAGGTTTGACATAACTTTTTTGGTTAAAGGATTTAATATTAATAGTTTTAGATAAAACTTATTACATTCCTTCAGCCTAACTCACAAAAAAACAACAACAAACCGAAAACTCAAAATTCAGTTTGGCCTTTCCTACGCTTGAACCTAGCCCTCAACCAAATTTTAAAATAAAAAAACCCTAAAAGACAGGAGAACCCTGCTACAACTAATAGCCGCCGACAAGGGTTGCAAACCATGCCAGAAAGCTAACGTACCGACGACTGAAAACCGAAGTGGTGGTGAGACAAGACCATTACCACCATGCACTCAGGACCGCATCCATGACGAGTAAGACAATTTGACTGGAAGAAACATAACAGTGGGATTAGATCTAGAGGGTAGGTTTCCGACAATGTTTCAGGGGTGGATCTCCTTTGCTGTCGAGATTGGTATAGAGACGCTTCATAGCAGCCGCGGCCCCCTCACAACTAAGGTGAGAACGCTTCCTCCAGCTCCTCCAGAGAGTAGACCCGAAACGCAACCTCGAGGCCTTCTATTTTTTTGGCCGACCTTCGTGTTACGATGATGCATGCAAATCAGCCGGATAAGCCATGCCGCGAAATAGCTTCCCTCTGCCGTCGAGATCCCGGTGAATTTGGAGAAGAAGACGTTGCAGATTTGTAGCGGCAAGGGGAGAGGGAGAGAGAGAGAGAGAGAGAGAGAGGCAAAGACGAGCTTGACGATGCTGGTACACCGGCGAGCCTGTAAAACGCGGGGCGAATGCTTGTGGCTTTGTTGACGATTGGTGGGTGTCCGTATTACCCCTCCTCTATCTCAATAATATCATATCTAAAAGTATTATAGAGTAAAGAAGAATAGAGAGAGAAGGGGAAAAGTTTGATATATATTAGGTTAGACATAACTTGCTAACATACTTTTCTAAGAATTCGAATGAAACGCAAATTAAAACAAACATTAAGGAAGTCATTGTGCTAATCGATTCTGCATTTTATTAATATATAAAAATTTATATATATAAAGTTAATGTCACTTCATATTAGATGTGCTAGAATTATAACACTTATGCATATCTTATAACTCAACAACAATTTTTAAATTATGAAAAACAAATAAAGATGATAAAAGACTCAAGTCAATAAACTAATTACAAATAAAAAAGCTTACAACAACTTTTTCAACGTCGACCCTGATTAATGAAATAATTAATAAACTTTAATAAATAAATAAATTCTAAAGTTCCTGAGAAACCAAACAAATTAAAAAATTCAAAGTTTGAGGCTAAGCATCATTGGTTGTATTCACAACAGTTGTTTTGAAGTGGATCAAAAAGCTAAGAATGTCAAATATGATAAATGACTCAAGTGAACGAAATAATTAAAATATATATTTATATATATATATACAAATAGTTTATGTAATTTCCTAGAATTTAAAAAGATTACAAAATTCAAAATTTGAAGTCAAACATCAATGGTCGAACCTTAATATATATATATATATATATATATAAAGCTAAACTTTTTCTCTTCATTTAGGATGTCATCTCATCTCAAATGTTGTAGAATTATGGCACCTACCTAACCATCTCTTATAACTTTCCAACAATTTCTAAATTAAGGAACAAGAAAAAAAATAAAAATGGTAAAAGACTCAAGTCAATAAATTAATTTTAAAAATTGCTTAAAATCTACAAAATATTTCCAATGTCGACTTAAGTCAATGGAATAATTAACCAAAAATATATATATATAAATAATAAAGAAAAAACGAGGATGCGAAAAAAAATTTTAAATTTTTAGTTGGAACCAAACTCCTCCCGAGCTTTCTATGCATCAAAGGAACTCACAAATACCCAAAGGGGAAACTTCCTTAAATAAATACAAACTCTATCAGTGTCATTTTTTTAAATGGTAGACACGCCAAGTAAAGAGCCGACTTATCCTTATTCATCTCCAAGCTTGAAAACTTTTTAAGCAAGTCCAAAGAAGCAGTTATGCTAGAAAGAGAGGGACATGAGTCATTGAAAAATATCACTAGATCATCCGCAAAATACAAAGCGAGTTATCTTTGGGTTTTTTCCAAAGGATGAAAGCCATTGATTTCGCGGTCATAAATAACACGGAGGAGATTTCCATAGCAATGGAAAAGAGGTAAGGCGAGAAAGAGTTATCCTGTCGAAAGCCATTAGCTCCCTAGAAATAACCATGGAGGTTGCCATTTATGCTAATTGAGAACGATGTTCTAGTGGTGCATTGAATTATTCAATTAACGAACCTTGAAAGGAAACTAGTCTCTTGAAGTACTAGAATAATAAACTATCATTTTACCGAGCCGGAGGCCTTGTAGAGATCCATCTTTAATAAGCTTCTCTGTGAAATAGTGTTAAACCCCGAACTAGTTCGAATGCCAAAAAAATATTTTCAGTCATTAGCCTACATTTTACAAATTCTTATTGAGAAAAAGCGATCATTATTGGGATTAGATCTAGAGGGTAGGTTTCTGACAGTGTTTCAGGGGCGGATCTCCTTTGCTGTCGGGATTGGTATAGAGACGCTTCATAGCAGCCGCGGCCCCTCACAACTAAGGTGAGAACGCTTCCTCCAGCTCCTCCAGAGAGTAGACCCGAAACGCAACCTCGAGGCCTTCAAGTTTTTTTTGGCCGACCTTCGTGTTACGATGCTGCATGCGAATCAGCCGGATAAGCCATGTCGCGAAATAGCTTCCCTCTGCCGTCGAGATCCCGGTGAATTGGAGAAGAAGACGTTGCATATTTGTAGCGGCAAGGGGAGAGAGAGAGAGAGAGAGAGAGAGAGGCAAAGACAATCTTGACGATGCTGGTACACCGGCGAGCCCGTAAATCGCGGGGCGAATGCTTGTGGCTTTGTTGACGATTGGTGGGTGTCCGTATTACCCCTCCTCTATCTCAATAATATCATATCTAAAATTATTATAGATAAAAGAAGAATAGAGAGAGAGTTTGATATATATTAGGTTAGACATAACTTGCCAACACGCTTTTCTAAGAATTCGAAGGAAACGCAAATTAAAACAAACATTAAGGAAGTCATTGTGCTAATCGATTCTGCATTTTATTAATATATAAAAATTTATATATATAAAGTTAAACTCTTTCTCTTCATTGTCACTTATTATTAGATGTGCTATAATTATAACACTTATGCATATTTTATAACTCAGCAACAATTTTTAAATTATGGAAAAAAATAAAGATGATAAAAGACTCAAGTCAATAAACTAATTACAAATAAAAAAAGCTTACAACAACTTTTTCAACGTCAACCCTGATTAATGAAATAATTAATAAACTTTAATAAATAAATAAATTCCAAAATTCCTGAGAAACCAAACAAATTAAAAAAATTCAAAGTTTGAGGCTAAGCATCATTGGTTGTATTCACAACAGTTGTTTTGAAGTGAATCAAAAAGCTAAGAATGTCAAATATGATAAATGACTCAAGTGAACGAAATAATTAAAATATATATATATATATATACACAAATAGTTTATGTAATTTCCTAGAATTTAAAAAGATTACAAAATTCAAAATTTGAAGCCAAACATCAATGGTCGAACCTTAATATATATATATATATATAAAGCTAAACTTTTTCTCTTCATTTAGGATGTCATCTCATCTCAAATGTTGTAGAATTATGGCACCTACCTAACCATCTCTTATAACTTTCCAACAATTTCTAAATTAAGGAACAAAAAAAAAAAAAAATGGTAAAAGACTCAAGTCAATAAATTAATTTTAAAAATTGCTTAAAATCTACAAAATATTTCCAATGTCGACTTAAGTCAATCGAATAATTAACCAAATTATATATAAATAATAAAGAAAAAAACGAGGAAGCGAAAAAAAAAATTTAAATTTTTAGTTGGAACCAAACTCCTCCCGAGCTTTCTATGCATCAAAGGAACTCACAAATACCCAAAGGGGAAACTTCCTTAAATAAATCCAAACTCTATCAGTGTCATTTTTTTAAATGGTAGACACGCCAAGTAAAGAGCCGACTTATCCTTATTCATCTCCAAGCCTGAAAACTTTTTAAGCAAGTCCAAAGAAGCAGTTATGCTAGAAAGAGAGGGACATGAGTCATTGAAAAATATCACTAGATCATCCGCAAAATACAAAGCGAGTTATCTTTGGGTTTTTTCCAAAGGATGAAAGCCACTGACTCCACGGTCATAAATAACACGGAGGAGATTTCCATAGCAATGGAAAAGAGGTAAGGCGAGAAAGAGTTATCCTGTCGAAAGCCATTAGCTCCCTTGAAATAACCATGGAGGTTGCCATTTATGCTAATTGAGAACGATGTGCTAGTGGTGCATTGAGTTATTCAATTAATGAACCTTGGAAGGAAACTAGTCTCTTGAAGTACTAGAATAATAAACTATCAATTTACTGATATACTTGTATTTTAGCATGTTTATAGCTTTATTCCGCATCCATTTAGGTTAGATTCATGATCATTTAGACTAGTATTGGTGCATTTTCATGTGCATTCTCATATTTCAGGTGATTGAGACCATGGATGCAAGTTACATATCAAAAGGAGGTCGAAAAAGTGAAGAAACGCCCAAAACATAGCATATCGGTCAGCTTCATCGGTCAGGAACAGAGCACTTGACCGATGCAAGGAAGTAAAATAACCAGGGACTTACATCGGTCAGGACATCGGTCAAGGCCTGGCCGATGCAGACGAGCTGAAGTCAACATTTTTCTTATCATTTTGACTTTTTACCCAAATTTCAATGGGTTAACCCAAATGTTTTAGGGTTAACTCAATGGATATTAGTTTTAGTATTTAAACCTTTTACCCTAATTTTTAGGGATTAAGTTTTGTTTTTTTGCTAAGAACCTTTGTAATCACTTTGATTTCTCATCTATTTTTAATTCAAGTTCTTGTTTGATTGTTGTTTTCTTCTTCAAATCTACTTCTAAACATGTTTATTCACA
>OVBE01016276.1:0-11020 GCA_900406425.1 Iberis pinnata | reverse complement strand
TATATATATATATATATTAAAGGAGAATTGCAACATATAACAAGAACATAACCTATAATTCACTAAGTAACATTTATACTATAGGTGTTGCTATTTGTTTTCTTATTAATCCTTCTTTACCCTCCACTCTCTCACTTTCTCTCTCACTTGCTTATTTTTTTCCACCTCTCTATCTATAATATACAAGCTACTCACTTCACTTCAGGTAGTTGACCTATTGGTTTATATATTATTAGATTTAGGATTTATATTTTGGGTTTAAAGTTTATATTTTGTGTTTTTGGCTTATATTTTGGGGTTTTGGTTTATATTTTGGTGTTTTGGGTTTATATATATATATTTTTTTTTTTGGGGGGGGTTTGGGTTTATATTTTGGAGTTTTGGGTTTATATTTTGGGATTTTGGGTTTATATTTTGGGGGTTTTGGGTTTATATTTTAGGGTTTTGGGTTTATATTTTGGGTTTTGAGTTTATACATTGAGGTTTGGTTTATATTTTGGGGGTTTTGGGTTTATATTTTGGGGTTCTGGGTTTAAATTTTTTGGATTTTGGGTTTATACTCAGGTTTTATAAAATATATGTCCGTTTTAAATAATTTTAATCTTGTAAGATTCAGAAAAATATGTTTATATTTTGGGGTTCTGGGTTTATATTTTGGGATTTTGGGTTTATACTGAGGTTTTTAGTTTATATTTTGAGGTTTTATAAAATATATGTTCGTATTAAATAATTTTAATCTTGTAAGATTCAGAAAAATATGTAGTTTTTTAAAGTAAGTTTTTTTGTTATTTTATTATTTGAATTTAAATTGTTAATTTGTGAAAGTATGAAGAAGGTGAAAAACAAATTGAAAAAAAGAGGGAAAGAGAAAAGGTGTAACCGAGATACTAATGTTATATTACATTCTCAAAAACTAATATTACACAACATAGTTATATTCTTCATTTCTAAGCTACTTATGTATATACCCCTAATCCACCCTATACTAAACNATATATATATATATATATATATATATATATATATATATATATATATATATATATTTACTGACTGATTTTCGAAGATCCGTCAGTAAACTCTAATTTAGGGTTTGAATCCCTAAACCCTAAATGAACATACTAATTAATGTTAACAAGTATATTAACATAATAATGTATGAGTTTATTCATGTTTCATACTTATAATCAATCTCAAAAATGAATTTTATAAAAATTTATGAAAACATGTTTGATACTCAAAAGTGTTTGTAACAATATATAATCGTAAACTCTAAAGTTTGAAAACGCAAAACGTACATTTACTAATTGTCAATTAAATGTAGTTACTAACATAATATGGACATGAATTCCTAATCATTCATCTAAATGAGTAAATCTTATCATTTAAATAAAAACCCTAAACCCTAAATCATATTTTGTGAATCATGACGGATTAATGACAGGTGTAGGGTTTTCTGTCAGTAATCCGTCACTAATCCATTAGTAATCTCTAATTTTTAGCACGTCTTGAATTTCCAAAAAATTGGAAACATGCGAAAATTCAATTCTTTTGGTTACTGACGGATTCCTGACAGATCCGTCCGTCAGTCACGTCGATATAAAAGAAACCAACAATCTTCTTCTTCTTCTTCCCCATTTGTTCTTCGAGAAAAAACGTAAAACTTGGCGACTTTTGCTCAAATCCGACGATTTCAAGAAATACAATCGATTCCAGACGCATCCATGGGTGATCCAAGTTTAGTGGTTAGTTTAGGGTTTGTTTTAATTGTTTTAGTTGGTGATTTTGAGATTTTTAGGTGATTGTTGATTTTTGGATTTCTTGGAAATTTGTAGATTTAGGGTTGAAATTGTATAGTTTAAGAAATGTGTTGTTTAATTGTTGATTTAGGGTTGGTATAGGGTTTGAATTAGGGTTTGATTTTGATTTTTGAGTTTGATTTAGGGTTTGATTTGGAATTGGTTAGATTTAGGGTTCGATTTGGATCGACTGTATGATTTAGGGTTTGATTTGGAATTTGTTAGATTTGGAATTTGTTTGATTGATAATATGTATGTTTAGGGTTTAGGGTTTATGTTAAGGTTTTAGGGTTAAATTTTTAATTTTAATTTTAGAATTAAAATTAAAATTATATTTATAATTATTAAAATTAAAATTAAAATTTTTTAAAATTAAAGTTAAAATTTATCATTTTTAGATTTATTGAAATTTCAATTTACAATTATTATAAATTATAATAATTATTATTAAATTATATTTATAATTATTAAAATTAAAAATTATAATTTTATAATTATAATTATAATTTATTATTTTTAGAATTAAAATTATTATTTATCATCTTTATAATTAAAACTAAAATATTGATCGTACATTTCAGTTCTTACGATCGATTTAGGCATCAGCCGGAGATTGGCCAGTCATCGGGACCTTCGCAAAGGTCTTTGATACACTCAAGTTTTAACCCAAATATATTCCCTGCAAGTGCACAGCAAACGCAGTAGTATATGAGGGATCGAATCCACAGAGACAAAGAATGTACGACTTTTAGTTAAAAATCGAATCAAGCTAGGAATATAATTAAAAGATAGCGCTGATTAGCAAGTAGCAATAACGATAAAATAAAAATGGTTGTAAAGCAATAACGAAAATGCTAGGCAATAAGGAATTCCACATGTATTCATGTTAAAAGTCAATATTAACATGCATTATTTTCTTTGAAAATAGTTCCCAACTCGAAGGAAAAAAGCTAGACTAATCTCCTCCCGAAGTATTAGATCCCTATGTTCGAATTACTAAAGAAAAACGCCCGCCATATTTAGATAATTCAAACATGCTTTTCAATTCAGATTCGATATGTTCATAATCCCCTAAGATAATACTCCCGCAAGCAAAAGCACTTACTCATCTAGACTAGGTCTCATCTCTAAACCAAATTCCTTTGTGTTTATCAATCTAATATTAGTGTACTAGATGGATTGTTTAATTCATGTATTGGTAACAAATCTAGACTGAGAACCTAACAATTTCAATCAATTCTATTAAACCCTCACAATTAACCTGGTTTTCCTGGGTGAAACCCTAAATCCTAACAAATAGATTACTCATACATGATAACAAGAACAAAAATCATAGAAAGAGTAAACATTAAAGAATTAAAAAAACCAAATTGCATAAATAAAAGACAAAGTTTAGAAATCTTCTCCAAGAACACAAGGATGAGATCCATCTCTCTGTAAAAGCTCTCAAAATAAAATAAGTGATTGACTGATTGCTTGCTCTAAAAAAACCTAAGCCTAAAGATTTTATAGTGCTAAAAATAAATAAAAATAAAATAAAACCAATAAGGAAAATCTTGATGAGTCTTGAGGGCAAAATTGTAATTTGAATGATTTTTAGTGATTCTCGGGTGCTTAGATCGATCGATCGATCCCTTTCCGGATTGATGGATCTATTTTTACGTAAGTTTCCAGGAGGTTTGAATCGATTAATCCCAGTCCGGATCGATCGATCTGTCGTCACACTTTCTGCACATGCTTCTTCTGCGAGACAACTTGACCAGTCTTCAGTAAAATCGCCATAACTTTTGACTGATCCAATGAATTGACCTCAATCTACTTCAATATTAAAGCTAGCTCAGGTGGCTATCTTGTGTCAAAATTTCAGCTCCACCCATCCACGGGAACATCTTCAAGAATTGGTTAACGTTTGACCCTTCTGTCGGATTATGCATTTGCATATGCCAATTTGCATCCATTTTGTGCACAAATCCATTTTTTTGCTCCAGAACATCCCAAACACCTAAAATCCTAAAATTATACCAAAACTACTAGGAAAACACTAGAAAACACTAAAATCGAGTGATATCAACTCCCCCATACTTAGATCTTTGCTTGTCCTCAAGTAAAGCAAAAACCACATATGAAGAAGAGGTTTGAAAAAAGGACCACACATCAACTCTCAGAATCTCAGCAACCCAAGTTCATACACCAAAAACTAGAAGATACCAATCCTAGAAAACCACTGCAAATGAACTGTTTACCACCACACAACCAATGACATACTTTCTACTCTAAATTCCGAATCAATCAAACCATCAAATCATTTCAACCAGCTCTCTACATTCAGTTAAGTAAAAATAATGCATTCTTGTCTATGGGGTATCGATCAATGTCTCCTAAAGTATCTTTTCAATCAAATCGCCCATACCTAACAAAGCATCCAACGACTTCTGGTCCTCAACCCTTTTCCCCCTTTCTCACTTCCTCTTTTTTTACTTACTGCTTTCTTTTTTTTTCTTTTTCTATCTTCGCATTTTTGCGCTTTTTTTTTAGCAGACGACAATTCGCTGGGGTTGACTACGGACTTCTAGGTCACGCTTTCAACCTTTTTTCTGAACCGTTTTTTTATTTTCTGAAGGGAGAGAGAGAAAGGATTCGGATCATACTAAAAGAACTTGTCGGTTTTACAGAGAACTGAAGAGCAAGATACCCAGATTTTCAAAGTATAACCAACACCATAAGTAAGAAAATTTAAGATCAAATTTAAGTCATATCCAAATAGAACTAGCATCAAATTATTAACAATCCAAAAGACTAGAACTTTCAAAAGCATAGAAATCAGTCAATGGGGTTCCAATCCTAAACGCAGCAGTTAATCTAAGTCAGTAGTCAAATAGAAATCAATTCTAAACTCACAATAGGCTAATAATCATCACATATTCTGGTCCTTGTTCCTTCGATTCGACTAAATCAAAACGAAAATTTTTGAAATTTTTCACAAAATGATGAAACATCCAAAAAGACACAATACAAAATTATTAGCTATAAACCCTCCGCCAGACTTAAAACACACCGTCCTAGTGTGAAAATAAATCCAAGAGAAGGAATAAGACCAAGATAAAGGTACATGAATAAAACCATTTGTTCAAAAAGAGTTTCGGTACTTACTTGAGCAGGAGATCAACTGGCTTTTGAATAAACGATTGATCGATCGATCTGATTCTCTGCAGTTCTAAAAAACGATGGATCGATCGATATTTCTATGGATCTATCGATCTCTGCATACGACCAATTATATTTTTTCATTCGGAACTCACCTGAAACACTTTGAAGTCACAACAAAACATCAGCAAATTAGTAATCTAGGACCTAGACTGACCAAAAGATAAAAACAACTAAACTAAAACACCAAAACAGTGGGTTGCCTCCCACCAAGCGCTTGTTTAAACGTCAATATCTTGACGAACTTACCTCCTAAGCTGGAGCTAGATCAGCATCAAGAGATGCCCCACAACAATCACCATAATCTGAAATCTTCAGTTCCAGAACTTTAGTCATCACGTCCTTCGCCACATCAATTCCCTTGACTTTGAGCTCTAAGGTAAAGAAGGCTTTGACCTTTGAGAAAGGTTTTGAAGTACCTTTGCGATTCACCTTATACTCAATTCCATCCCCAACAAGTGCTTGAGGAATCAAAGTCACTTGAGGATCCTTTTTTATCTTCTTTAAGTTCACTTTATCCTTGGTTTTGACCTTTGAGATTGCACTCTTTGTCGAGACATGAGAATCTACAACTATAACTTCATCAGCTACACTCTTAGCACCAGATTCTATATGAGATTCATGCTTCATCTTGACCTCCTTAACCATTGTGATTCTAGATGATCCTTTTGGAGGCACTGCTGGGTAGAAGAACCTTTTCTTCACTTTGGTAAGAGAGATACGCTGATTAGGAATATCAAATACAACTCCTACAAATGCTAGGAAAGGTCTACCTAGAATTATTGGCCTATTTGAGTCCCCATTCATCTCTAAGATATGGAAATCAAAAGGAACTAGACATCCTCCAACTTGTACCCACATGTAAGATATGATTCCAGCAGAAGTTATAGTGGAATTATCAGCAAGTTGAAAGGAATACCTGGGATTCCCAATTTCTCTGAAACAACCTTTTACATGACACTCACATTAGCACCTGTATCGCAGAGTGAGTCCTTGAATTCCGTATCATTGATCAAACAAGGAACTACAAATTCTCTAGGATCTTGCATCTTTTGAAGTCTTCTTAGTGGATTTGGTGGCTTACTTATCATCTCATTATCCTCAAGGTCAGTTATGGACTTTTTGGGTTAACCCGGGTAAGCAATCTTCGGTTTATAAACTCGAACAGGAGATGTTGAAGTCTGGGTAGGGGGATCGATCGATCCTTGAAGGGCTCGATCGATCTCGAGAATTTTCGAATTAAGGTCCAACAGGTCTATTGATCTAACTGGGATCGATCGATCGAATTTTAAGAGCTTCTCGATTTCCGTTGGATCGATCGATCCAAGTGTAAGGATCGATCGATTTGACAAGTCTTAATTTTTTTGTAACATAGGATCGATCGATCCCTTGAAGGATTGATCGATCTCTTCTGCTGCATCTTTTCCCAACCTTTCAGATCTGCGTTTTCTGCAGATTCATCATCTCTTGCAACTAAACCAGAGGTTATTGACTTACAGTAGCCCATTGGATTGTTTTCAAATTTCCCAGGGAGGACACCAACTTGTCTCTTTACAGCTTCTGAAGTTTGAGAAACTTGAGTATCTAAATGCTTGACATGAGTAGACAATGCTTCAAATTTTTGGTTCAAATCATTATACATACTATCCATATTGACATTTAGGTTCCTTTCAGTTTGTTGCTGACCTTCCAGTATCTTTTGGAGCATGACTTCCATCTTGTTCTCTTGTTGAATTTGTGGTGGAGGTGCTTGTTGAAACACATGCTAAGATGGTTATTAAAAGCTGCCTGAGTTGGAGTTCTACACAAAAGACTGCTGTTGAGGTGGGTACACTTGGTCTTGGAAAGCAAAACAAGCTGCTTCTGCACTTTCAGTAAAGCTGACATGTTTCTTGTTTTGATTCTTGAGAAGCTGAGTGAGCAGCGCTTTTACTTCTGAAACTTATCTTTTCAATTCTGAAACTTGTCCTTTCAATTCTAAAACGTGTCCTTTTAATTATGAGATTTCAGAGTTTTCAGAAGTAATTACCTTCATCCTCCTATCATAATCTGGGAAATGGTATATGTTGCTTGCAGCTAGATTCTCTATAAGTTGATAGACATCCCCAACAGATTTGGTCATGAAATTACCATTTCTAGCAACATCCAAAGAGAGTCGATACTGATGGTCTACACAGTTGTAAAAAAATGTTGAGCAAATTCAGCTCAGAGAACCCATGGTGAGGACAATCACGAAGGTACTCCTTGAATCTTTCCCATGATTCATAGAAGGTTTATACATGACTTTGCTGAAACTGAGAGATCATATTTTGCAGAGAATTGGTCCTGTTAGTGGCGTAAAAGTTTATGAGAAACTTGGATTTACATTAATCCCAAGTCTGAATAGATTTTGGTGGAAGAGACTTTAACCATCTGAGTGCCTTAGCAGTTAGAGAATGAGTGAACAAGATGCAATATAAGTAATCATTTGAAACTCCATTGAGTCGAATAATGCTGCAAATATCCTTAAAGCTGTCGACATGATCCATGGGATGTTCAAAAGCTAACCCATGAAATTGATTCTGCCTAACCATAGTGAAGAGTTGGTGACGTATGGTGAATTCTTGCCTAGGAGGTGGGTTAGGGCGAATGGCATTCCCGTTGGCAAGGAATGCGTGGGGATTGTTGAAGTCACCTACCAGAGGATGATTCTGGGTTAGACGATTGTTAGCCATTGAGTCTGAGCATTCTAACTTCGAGAGTTCTGCGTTACTGAGGTTGCAAATCCTTAGATTTATCAGATCTTCTGGTCATGCACCTGTAAAAACGAAATCAAGAAGAAAGAAAGCCTGAGTACTGTAAAAAGAAAAATTCATAGACTAAACTCTACAGAAAACTTAAGAGGCACAATTGGTCCCCGTCAATAGTGCCAAAAACTTGATACACTCAAGTTTTAATCCAAATCTATTCACTGCAAGTGCACAGAAAACACAGTAGTATATGAGGGATCGAATCCAAAGAGACCAAGAATGTGCGACTCTCAGTTAAAAATCGAATCAAGCTCGGAATAAAATCAAAATATGGTGTTGTAGCAAGTACCAATAACGATAAAATAGTTCCACAAGTATTCAGGTTAAAAGTCAAGGTTAACATGCAAAATTTTCTATGAAAATAGGGCCCAACTCGAAAGACAAAAGCTAGACTAATCTCCTCCCGAAGTATTAGATCGCTACTTCGAATTGGTAAAGACACAATCCCGCTGTATTTAGATAATTCAAACATGCTTTTCAATTCATATTCAATATGTTCATAAGCCCCTAAGACAATACTCCCGCAAGCAAAGACACTTACTCATCTAGATTAGGTAAGATCTCTAAACCAAATCCCTTTGTGTTTATCAATCTAATAACAATGAAATAAATGGCATGTTTAATTCATGCATTGGTAACAAATCTAGACTGAGAACCTAACAATTTCAATCTATTCTATCAAACACTAACAATTAACCTGGTTTTCCTGGGAGAAACCCTAAATCCTAACAAATAGACTACTCAGACATGATAACAAGAACAAAAATCATAGAAAGAGTAAACATTGCAGAATTAAAAAACCAAATTGTATAAATAAAAGACAAAGTTTAGAAATCTTCTCCAAGAACACAAGGATGTGATCCGTCTCTCTGTAAAAGCTCTCAAAATAAAATAAGTGATTGAATGATTGCTTGCTCTAAAAAAACCTAAGCCTAAAGATTTTATAGTGCTAAAAATAAGGAAAAATAAAATAAAACCAATAAGGAAAATCTTGATGAGTCTTGAGGGAAAAATTGTAATTTTGGATGATTTTTTTAGTGATTCTCGGGTGCTTATATCGATCGATCGATCCCTTTCTGGATTGATGGATCTATTTTTACGTAAGTTTCCAGGAGGTTTGAATCGATCAATCCCTTTCCGGATCGATCGATCTGTAGTCACACTTTCTGCACATGCTTCTTCTGTGAGACAACTTGACCAGTATTCAATAAAATCGCCATAACTTTTGATTGATCCAATGAATTGACCTCAAACTACTTCAATATTAAAGCTAACTCAGGTGGCTATCTTGTTTCAAAATTTCAGCTCCACCCATCCACGGGAACATCCTCAGGAATTGGTTAACGTTTGACCCTTCTGTCGGATTATGCATTTGCATATGCCAATTTGCATCCATTTTGTGCACAAATCCATTTTTTTGCTCCAGAACGTCCCAAACACCTAAAATCCTGAAATTATACCAAAACTACTAGGAAAACACTAGAATAATGCCAAATAGCAAGTATAAATACCCACTATAAAGCATTAAAATCGAGTGATATCAACTCCCCCATACTTAGATCTTTGATTGTCCTCAAGTAAAGCAAAAACCACATATGAAGAAGAGGTTTGAAAAAAGGACCACACAACAACTCTCAGAATATCAGCTACCCAAGTTCATACACAAAAAACTAGAAGATACCAATCCTAGACAACCACTACAAATGAAATGTTTACCACCACACAACCAATGACATACTTTCTACTCTTAATCCCGAATCAATCAAACCATCAAATCATTTCAACCAGCTATCTAAATTTAATTAAGTACAAATAATTCATTCTTGTCTATGGGGTATCGATCAATGTCTGCTAAAGTATCTTTTCTTTCAAATCACCCATACCTAACAAAGCATCCAATGACTTCTGGTCCTGAACCTTTTTCCCCCTTTCTCACTTCCTCTTTGTTTTTACGTATTGCTTTCTTTTTTTTTCTTTTTCTATCTTCGCATTTTTGCGCTTTTTTTTAGCAGCCGACAATTCGCTGGGTTTGACTACGGACTTCTAGGTCACGCTTTCAACCTTTTTTCTAAACAGTTTTTTATTTAATTTTCTGAAGTGAGGGAGAGAAAGGACCCGGATCATACTGAAAGAACCTGTCGGTTTTACAGAGAAATGAAGAGCAAGATACCCAGCTTTTCAAAGTATAACCAACACCATAAGTAAGAAAATTTAAGATCAAATTTAAGTCATATCCAAATAGAACTAGCATCAAATCATTAACAATCCAAAAGACCGGAACTTTCAAAAGCATAGAAATCAGTGAATGGGGTTCCAATCCTAAACGCATCAGTTGATCTAAGTCAGTAGTCAAATAGAAATCAATTCTAAACTCACACTAGGCTAATAATCATCACATATTATGGTCCTTGTTCCTTCGACTCGACTAGACTCGACTAAATCAAAAAGAAAATTTTTAAAAATTTTCACAAAATGATGAAACATCCAAAAAGACACAAAACACAATTATTAGCTATAAACCCTCCCCCCATACTTAAATCACACTGTCCCGGTGTGAAAATAAATCCAAGAGAAGGAATAAGAACATAATAAAGGTAAATGAATAAAAACCATGTGTTCAAAAAGAGTTTCGGTACTTATCTGAGAAGGAGATCAACTGGCTTTTGAATAAATGATGGATCGATCGATTTGATTCTCTGCAGTTCTTAAAAGCCGATGGATCTGGATCGATCAATCTCTGCATACGACCAATTATATTTTTTCATTCGGAACTCACCTGAAACACTTTGAACTCACAACAAAACATGAGCAAATTAGTAATCTAAGACCTAGACTGACCCAAAGATAAAAACAACTAAACTAAAACAACAAAATAGTGGGTTGCCTCCCACTAAGCGCTTGTTTAAATGTCAATAGATTTACGAACTTACCTCCCAAGCCGGAGCTAGATCAGCATCAAGAGATTCCCCACAACAATCACCATAATCTGAAATCTCCAGTTTCAGAACTTTACTCATCACATCATTCGCCACATTAATTCCCTTGTCTTTGAGCTCTAAGGTAAAGAAGGCTTTGACCTTTGAGAAAGGTTTTGAAGTACCTTTGCTATTAACCTTATACTCAATTCCATCCCCAAAAAGTGCTTGAGGAATCAAAGTCGCTTGAGGATCTTTTTTGATCTTCTTTAAGTTCACTTTCTCCTTGGTTTTGACCTTTGAGATTGCACTC
>OVBE01016275.1:0-11020 GCA_900406425.1 Iberis pinnata | reverse complement strand
CTACAACGACATGATAGTGTAATAGGAATTGACCCGGAAAAATCCTACTATCAGTGTACTGAGATCAGATCCATGTGAAGCTTTGCAAGAGTTTTTACCAGGTGACACATTGGTCCATGAATCATAATCGTCTATCTTCTCCTCTTGAGAAGATACTTGATCAGCTAGAACAGTATGAGACACCGTAGCTGGTACCACATAATGGTTTAACTTTGAAGGAGAGTCCTGAAGAGTGTCCTGAACAGACTGAATTGCAGGAGCTGCTTGTGATGGAATTGGATTGACATCATCTGATGTATGTGTCTGATCTCTCACACAGGTAGAGTTCAGGTTACCCCATTTTGAGGATTGAGTGCATTTAGGTGGTAGCCATGGGTAGGAGATTGTGATATCTGCAGTGAAGCCTTTCTTGTTATCAAGATGAATTTTCTTGGGCAGAGTCTTTGTCAGGTCAATATTGATGAAGATACGAGCCTTGTCAAAGCTATTACAAGCTAAGGTAGAGGGATGAAGGTGTTTTGGATCACCAACAATACTTCCCATCCATTGAAGTCCCTAAATAGATAACATATGTGGTGGAACATTGTTGAAATCTACCCATAAAGGGATTGACTGAAGTTCAGGTTAGGTTGTAAGAACTGAAGGAGACCATTCAGAGATTACCAAAGGATGTCTGCAATGGTCCAAAGTCCTCAGCTAAGAATTTTCTTTCGGATGGCAGAGTCTAGAACTCTGAACTTGTATGTTGTAGAATTGATAACCTGAACATCAATTTTGAAATTCTTGTTTCCAAAAGTCCAAATTTTATTAACAATCACATGAACCTTGGCTACATGCGGAGCTGTATCAAGAAATCTACCAATCAAATAAGGTTTCCAGAGATGCTCTGGAGACTCCAAAACTGAATCTGGTACACTAAGAGATAGTATACCGTCTGCCAAATCGAAATCAATAATCTGTTTTTTCAATGAACCAGAGGAACTAGAAGCAATAGAAGCCCAAGATTTTGAAGGAGGATTGGGAAGTGGAAGAGAAGGAGAGACCGGAGGGTCCGACGCTTCCTCCGACATCAGAACCGGCAAGGAAAAGAAGAGACTTGTGGTGGAAGATAGAGGCAACCCTAATCGCTAAAAAAGTCACCTAGGGTTTTTTTCTTCCGTCCTCCTAAATATTGCCCATTATTGATTTAAATTTTGGGCCAAAAATACCCAAGCATCCATTTATAGGACACCAATAAACATGCTCTAAGGAAACATAAAGATTAAGCTTAGCTGAGGTAGAGGTTCTTGTGAGATTCATAACCGGAGCAGAGCATCATCGAATGTGTGGTTGCCGTCTATATTGTCGGGAATGCAAAGATGAACTAGATCCATAATTGATACTGGTAATCTTATAATATTTTTTACTATTTCTTATAATACTAATCTTGTATCGATAGTAAGTCATACACCATTCTCTTTTAATAAATATGCGAATATTATTCGAAATTAATATTCGGTCATCATTAAATATAAATAAATTTATCAAACTATATACAAGTTACTATATATATTATGAATTAAAACAATATAAATGATCGTAATACATTTATGTTTGTCCAAGGTTGTTAACAGTAGTTAGTATTCTAGTTTTCATTTTGTATTTTCAAATTTTTTTAATGATTGAGTTTCAAAAACGTGGTTTACCTCATGTCTATACGTTAATGTTTAGTTAAATATTTTTTCAGATATATCACTAAATACCCATATTACGTTAAGATGACAATAGATAAATATGACGATGATACATGTGTTGACAAAATTGATGTCATTTTTGCCAACAAATAATATGGAATAAAGTAAAATCTAAAAAATTAAATAAGAAGGAACAAAGAAAATATTAGTTATAATATAGTTATAATAATTTTAATTTTTTTACTATATATATTTTTTTAATTTTTTGAAATATCAGTATTTTATAACTTTATTATTAAAATTTTAGATTTTTTTCATACAATACATAGCTCAATAAATAGTTAAAAAATTATCACATTTATAAAGTTAATCACACCCGTGCAAAATACGGATAAACCACATAGTATATATGTATATACTAATAATATAAATATTTAAACGGATAATATATGTACTCTTTTAATTTTCATAATTAATCAAAACTTTGGAAACTAATATATTCAATAATGTTTTTTTTATTATGATAGAAATTTAGAAGAATATACTTTAGTAGCTTTGATTTAATATTTAATATGTTTATTTTATATTTATAATTATACATAAATCTTATATATATTTTATAAAACAAAATTTATGCTTGGATTGTCAAATAGTTACGTATTATGTTGATATGGAAAATATGTCTAATACTCATTTTAACTAATAAATGTTATATTGTAGGTAAATTTAAATCTTATATTTTTTATAAAATAATTTTTTTCTGATTATTAACTAATATATACATATATATGGTTATTTTATATTTATAATTATCTATATGGCTAATTTTATGCTAATATAGAAAATATGTCTACTATATTTATTTTATATTTATAATAATATATAAACCTTATGAATATTTTATAAAATAAAATTTATGGATAATCAAATAACAAATACATATATATATACATATATATCCTGCACTTGTGTATCTACATGGCTAATTATTTGCATAGAGTTACGTATTTTGCTGACATAGACATATTACCATTATGCCATAACAATTACGTTATATTATTAGTTTATTATAACATTTTACTTTTAAATACTAATTAGTTAAAGAGGAGCAAATGATGATAACTTTTATTATCTTATTATCTTATCATGTGCGTGATAACTCGTTATACTGAGTACAAATTTTTTCTTTATAAAATTTGGGCTACTATACAAATCTATTATAACCCAAATGTTTTTTGTGTGTGGATAAATTATAACCCAAATGTTAAAGTGACAAAAAATAGTATTTAGCGTTGAAGTTCAAGATATGTATCAACAACCACATTAATTTATTTTTCACATCTGTATTTATATATACTAGAAGTCCAAAGCAAAATTAAGAAAGAAGTTCAAAGAAACCAAAACCATACAAAAAAATAGAACAATTACAAAAATAGAAGGAAAACAGAAAAACGAAAAACAACCACACATACGTATAAGCAAATGAAAACCATCCATTTACGTAGCCTCTTCTTAGTAACCTCATAAGCCATGAAATAGCCGCAAAGCCATTACTTGTTCGGTTCTAATAGCTCTCCAGGAACATCAATTGTTGAGAAGTCTACCTCGTAGACATTTCTCTCAATTCGATTCTCATTTTTCGTCATCTGATGTCAAACATGTGTTTCTCTCGTGGTCTTAATCCCTTCGTTCTCTTTATTGTCCTTGTTGCATCAGCTGTATCGGCGGAAGTAGCTATCTTGAGAACGGATTATTACCAAAAAACATGTCCTGATTTCAACAAAATCGTGCGTGAAGCCGTTACAGTCAAGCAAAGTCAACAACCGACAACTGCGGCTGGGACACTCCGTCTCTTCTTCCATGATTGTTTTCTTGAAGGTTGCGACGGTTCTGTTTTGATAGCGACAAACTCGTTTAACAAAGCTGAACGTGATGATGATCTCAACGACTCCCTTCCAGGAGATGCGTTCGACATTGTCAATCGCATCAAAACAGCTGTCGAGCTGACATGTCCTGGTGTAGTGTCTTGTGCTGATATTTTAGCACAAGCTACACGTGACCTTGTCACAATGGTTGGAGGACCTTACTACAATGTGAAGCTTGGTCGTAAAGATGGACTCGAGTCCAAAGCCCATAAAGTTCACGGAAACGTCCCCATGGCAAACCAGACGGTCCGCGACATCCACGGGATGTTCAAGAAAAACGGGTTTAGTGTACGCGAGATGGTAGCATTAAGTGGAGCTCATACAATTGGATTTTCTCACTGCAAAGAGTTTAGTGACCGACTCTATGGATCTAAAGCTGATCGAGAAATGAACCCAAAATTCGCCAAAGCTCTGAAAGATCTTTGCAAGAATCACACCGTGGACGACACAATCGCGGCGTTTAATGACGTGATGACTCCAGGAAAATTTGACAACATGTACTTCAGGAACCTAAAACGAGGGCTAGGGCTATTAGCATCCGACCACCTCCTTATTAAAGACAATACCACGAAACCATTCGTTGAACTTTACGCAGCTAACGAGAAAACATTCTTTGAGGACTTCGCACGTGCCATGGAGAAACTCGGCAGTGTAGGCGTCAAGGGCAAGGGACAAGGAGAAGTGAGACGTAGGTGCGATCACTTCAACAATCTCAATGTATAAGAAGAATAAACACTACCATATGTAATAATAATGTCTCTGTTATTTTATTTGTGGGGAGAAAAAAAATTGAGAATAAGAAAGGTTTGGTTGATTTATATGTTTTAAAACTACCTATATTATAAGCATGATCACGTGACAATTCAAAATGAAGATTTAATTTTTTATGAAAATGAAAATAATTATATTAAAAGTATATAGGTATCCTATGTTTTTTTTGATGAAATGTTAAATTTATATAGCAAAAAGAAAAACCATGTTATTTACAACTGTTTTTGATAAGCTTGGCAGACAGAAGAGAAACTTATAGGTTTGTTGAGTGTGCTCCAAGGTGCCTCGTTAAAACCTGTTACTAGAAAACCCAATGGGATAAAACTAGCAACAGGAAAAAGAGTACAGCCCTGAAGACACAACCTATAAGCTAAAAAGAGAATTGTCTGGTAAGGTAGAAAATAAGTAAAGCGAAGCGAGTGATTGTAATGACTAGTGATGCGTCGTGATATCGAAGTCAAGTCGAGACCATGGTGTGAATGTTTCGCAGATTATGCAAAACCAGCCAACGAGCAAGTAGACCATAGTATCGTGAGTCGGGTGAGTAGCGTAAGCTGGTTAGCCTGTCTTGGACGACACGAATTAGCTGCTGCGTGATATACGATGGGTGGTGGTGTAGCTTGTGGTGCTGTCGACCGTTCCTTTCTCTCCAGATGTTGTAGATGGTGGCTTGAAAGCACATTTTGAGCAAGTTAGTAACGTGTGGTGATAGACTGCGAAGATGTAGGGATTGTAGTGTTATGGACCAGTCTGGAGAGATACGCGAGTGAATGATGCAGGTTGTGAGATCCGACCAAACCGTGAAACTGTACGTGCATGCAAAGAAAAGATGATCCCGGGTCTCATCCGGTTCGCCACAAAGAGGGCATGGTGATGGTGTTCCCCAACGGCCCACCCTCGAACCTGTGGGTAACCTGTCAAGAACAGCAAGCCAAGACACAAAGGTGTAACGCGGAATAGATTGAGGAAAACATAACGATGAAGCCCAATTCTGTTTAGGGTAAGCGATACTTATCTGCTTCCAGGTATGTGGCGATGAGAAGGTTGGTCGGAAGACATCATGTTGGTGACGCCAAAGAGGTTTGTCCGGAGGTCCATCAGGTAAGGGAATCGGTAGCCTAGTGATTTGTTCATGTAGTTGGCGAAACGTATGGTTGCGTGAACAGCGAATGGACCAACTATGGGAATTGGCAGCCGAAGACACCGTGGCATACCGTGATATGCCTAGTTCGCGAATACCCGCATCACCTGTTAAAGTAAATAGGGGACCGAGCGAGGTCCAATCATCGAACCAAAACGATGTGGTACAACCGTTACCAATCTCAAACCGTAGGAATGGCGCTACTCTATGACAGATTTTGAGTAGTTTGTTCCATATCCAGGATCCACGAGTAGTGATGGGAATGTCCCAAAAAGTGGAACTGCGGATGAGGTAATGCTTGGTCCACGAGGCCCAGAGTGGACCTGCATGAGAGACTAAACGCCAAATAAGAGCAAGTGAGAAAACAAGAGAGGTATCCTCAAATCGACGAATACCAAGACCTCCTGCATCGATAGGGGAGCAAACGTCTTGCCATGAAACTTTGGCCGTATGACGAGCCGAAGGAGAGCCACACCAGAGGAAACTACTACACAGGCTATCAATCTCACGAATGCAGAATTTGGGTAATCGGAAAGCCGTTTGCCAGAAATTAACAGTACTTACAATAAACAATTTAATCAGCTGTAATCTACCTGCATACGGAAGAAATTTAGTAGCCCATGAAGTCATCCTAGCACGAATACGATTAATAAGTGGCGAGCAATCAGCCCTAGTGAGTCGTTTGGACGTTAAAGGCAAACCCAGATAGCGCACGGGTAATGCCTCTTGCCGAATGCCCAGCTGTTGGATCGTCGTTTGTAGCTCGAGTTGGTGTCGACCAGCTACAAAGATGGAGGATTTGCGGACATTAACCTGAAGACCAGATGCTTGCCCAAAGATGTCGAGGATGTGAAGAATGCCAGTTAAAGAGGACGCATGTCCATCCGTAAAAACCAAAATGTCATCAGCGAAACATAGATGCGTTAAGCCTATATCACGACAGAGAGGATGGTAACCGAAATTACCAGAGCACGCACCTGCATTCAAGAGCTTTGACAGCACATTGTTAATAATGACATAAAGATAGGGGGATAATGCACAACCTTGTCTAAGTCCACGTTTACTAGAAAAAATCCTGCGGGTTCGCCATTTACTGAGATCGTGAACATAGCCATGGAAATACAGAGGTGTATCTAGTGAATAAAGCGCGATGGAAAGTGCATGACCTGTAACACATAGAGAAGAAAGTCCCAATTAATAGTGTCAAACGCTTTAGATATATCCAGTTTAAGAGTGCAACGAGATGTGATAGTGGGCTTGTGATAGTCCTTGACAATCTCAGTGGCAAGTATGACATTCTCCATAAGCAACCGGCCTTTAACAAAACCGCTTTGATTTGGTTCAATGATCTCCGGTAGTAAGATCTTCAGGCGGTTAGCTAGGATCTTGGAGATCACTTTATAGATGATGTTGCAGCAAGATATCGGCCGATAATCCCGTATGGTTTCTTGGCTGTCACCTTTGGGAATAAGAGAAATTAAAGTAGAGTTAGTGCCACAAGGTAAAAAGCCATAAATAAAAAAATGACTGTATTGCGGCTGTGAAATCGGAGCGAATAATAGGCCATGCTGCTTTGAAGAATTCAGTTGTGTAACCGTTAGGACCTGGCGCCTTATTAGACGGCATGGCAAATAGAATATCTCGGATTCCCATCTCCAAGACAGGCTGGCAGAGGGTAATGGAAGAATCTGGTGAACAACGATAGGTTATGAGAGTATCAAGCCTCAGAATAGGAATGGAGGTGTGATCGTGTTGAAGGAATGTTTTGAAGTAGGCTGCAGCTGCGGCTTTGATGGACGGTAGATCGGTTACCGTTTTGCCGGAATCAAGGAGGAGACTCTTGATTGTGTTGCGTGCTTTACGCGAGTTAGCAACGCGATGAAAGTAGCTTGTGTTATGATCACTGTTCCTAAGCCATAGTATACGTGATCTTTGCTGGTAAAAGATCTCCTCGGCATGAGCAAGTACCCTCCATTGTTGCGTTGCACGTGACTCGGCTTTGAATATGGCGGGTGACGGGTCACGCATAACCTGTTCCTGGCAAGTGCAAAGCAAGTCATAAGCTACACGTGTTCTATTAGTTATATCCCATAAACCGTGGTGTTGAGATCACATAATCGAGGTTTGAGAGACTTTAGCTTTTGGTGCAATAAGCGCATCACCATATGCGAGATATAGATCGGCGGAGTGATAGCCCAACTCGTGCTAACAGCCTGCATAAAAAGCGGATGGTCAATCACATAGTTATTGAATTTGAATGGCTTCCTAACCGTCAAGGAGTAAGTCGAGAAATGGATAACACATCGCGCATGATCGGAGACTCCATTCGCTTCAAAAGCTGAGTAGGAATGTGGGTATTGTGTGAACCACGCATCATTGATAAGTGCCCGGTCTAGTTTTTTGCCAATGGGGTTGGCTTGTTGATGGTTCCACCAGGTAAAGCGCGGTCCGATATACTCCATGTCCGTTAGATCACATTGTGAGACGAATTCCTGGAACTGAAGCATGGTTGAGCGCCTGTGGTCAATGTGACGTGAGTGCTCCGTAGTCGATAGAATCTCGTTGAAATCACCATATATCAGCCACGGTAGTGGCATGTGACCAAAAATACGCCGGCTTTCGAGGAGATCTCGCCAAAGGTTTAGACGGTCAGCCTGAAAATTCGAGGCATATACACAAGATATTAAAACAACATCGCCAGAAAAGAGAGTAACAAGTACAGTAATGAGCTGAGAAGTTGTGAGTAAGGGCCTGACGACAACTTCGGGTCGCCAACAAACCCATATTTATCCCAGTCAATGTGAAGAGTAGTTGGTAATTTCTTGCCAGCCCGGCATAGAGACCTGCAAGATACGAGAAAAATTGTCAATCTGAACACGAGTTTCAAGAAGACAACCAACTTCAGGATTGGTAGAAGAAATCCATTGTTTAACAATGGTATGTTTGAGAGAGTGATTAAACCCCCTCGTGTTCTAGGCGAATAGCGACATATCATTAGTGTCTCCTTGCGGAGACCATTGATTTTTTCTTGGATATCACAAGTTTGGACAGTTTTTTTGATGCAGCAGTAGAGTTTTGATCGTAGGCCTTGAGCTTGGTGCGTGTGGGATGTCGGGACATGACGTCGGCTTTTGGTAAGGCTGTGGATTCATCAAGAATTTGACCTTCCTCCGCTTCTTCTTCGTCAATGGTCTCATTCCCGAGAATATGGAACCGTGATGGAGAGATAGGTATAACATCCTTGCCGGCTAAAGTAGCAAGCTTAGTTGGTGAAGTGGAACCGCCATGGTGACGTGAGATAATGGACCACTCATTTGACTGGTCTTTATCATGCACTGTAGTGTTGGAGAGCTCAACACCTAGCGATGTGCTGTTTGATGGTTCAAAGGTAGAGACATGCCCGGGGTTATGGCCGATGGTCTCAAGAGCAGGATCATTGAGGGGGACATGCGGACAAGTAGAGTTGGTCTGTATCGGAATAGTGGCTGCAAGATCTTTCAAGGTAGTACCGAGAACTTCTCGAAAATCTATCAAAACAGAGGTATCGATTGAATTAAAATTATAGGCATCAATAGTAGCATTTAAATTAAGGTTGGAGGTAGTGGAAAAAAGATGAAGCGGCTAATAATTCGGTAGTAACAACATCTTTAGCGTTGATTGCACCAGTGGAAGGGATAGTAACAGAGCCATGCTCATGTTGTGAGGGAGCAGAGGCGGTGGATGGTGGTAGTTTCGGTATTTGTTTAGTAGAGGCATCTTGGACAGTTGAGGATTTCTTTTTGCAATCCGCATTCTTGTGTCCCCATGTGTTACATGAACCACATTTTGGAGGTAGCCAGGGAGACAAGGATAGGTGTGTCTTCATTATCGAGCTTGATTTGGTCAATTTGTTCTTGATCAAGATTAACAATTATGAGTACCCTTGCTATGTCTAGGCAGATGCATTTCTCTGTTTTTGGATGTAGTTTTTGTGTCGTACCCACAATATCTCCAAGAAAACGGAGACCTGCATGAGAAAATAAATAGTCAGGAACATTCCGGAAATCAACCCAAAGAGGCATTGAAGTGAGGTCGGGTTTCGCGAGAGCTTTCGAAGGGCACCACTCCTGTACAACCAATAAGGTGTCAGAGATATGCCAATATTTCTTATGACAGACACTACTACGTGTCTCTGATGAATCAATGCGAAACAGCACGGTGTCATCCTCGAGAATTTGAACATCGATTTTGGAACCCTTCCCATCTCTATTCCATAATCTATTGACGGTTGCATGGATCTTCCCAATGTGTGGGGCTGTGCCAATGAAATAACCCACAAGAAAATTGTGCCAGAGAGGTTGAGGTTTCTCTCTAAGTTGCTTTGGTACTATGACAGTAGCGACGCCATTGTCAAGAAGATATGGTGCGTGAGAGCCGTCAAGCCGTGTGGTGGATCCTTGAGCGATGTGTAACCAAGGTGAAGATGAAGAGCCTCTTGGAGCTACAGTAGCACCGGACGGAGATGCCGGAGTCGCCGTCATCGGAGCAGGAAGAGGCAGCCGTGCAAGAGAAGGTAATTATGGAAACCCTAATTATCGCTAAAACAATCGCCGCTCCTTAGTTTCTTTTTGTAGGTATCCTATGTTTACGGTTTTATAATTGACGTTTTGTCAAAAAATAATTACCAGAAAGATATTTGCAACAATGAGTTTTCCTCCATTAAGATGATAGTAAAGATAGATATTAGCAGTGCTCTAAAATATGCAAGTTGTGCTGCGGATCACCATATAACGCCTGGAGTTTTATGTGAGGTATATAGAATCGATATTTTTTAAGAACAAAACAAGAATAATTATATATATATATACTAGTGGCTCCCCCGCCCTTCGTGCGTGTTTCATATCTATAATTATTTTATTTGAAAAAATCCGTGTTTGTATATAATTCTGTATTTTGAAATTTTAGTGTTGTTATTTATTACTTGCTTTTTTTGTTTTTTTTTATAATTTTCAAAGTATTTTGGACCATTTTTAATCATATACATAATCTCGTTTTTTATATATTTTTATTCCTAGCTGCATAATTTGTTAATGTGAACCCTTCAAACGAATAAAGTAGACCAACCGTTTTGTCTATTTTTTTTTTACACGTCTCTTATCATCATTTTTTGTTGTTGCAAATTTAATGTTTTACCTGTTGGTAAGTAAAGAGGAAGATGTGCTCGCTAATCTATTTTTTTTTAAAGAAAAATATTTTTTGGTCAATTTGTGAATGATCATCGTTTCATATGTCTTCCTTCATCTCTCATACATTTTTCCTTGCATTAAATTTGTGCATGCATTGAGGGCTCTTGATAATTTTATTGTTAAATCGTTTGATTAGTCTTGTGAATCTTCAATTTTCTTTTTCTTCTATTGTGTTCCCACTTTACAATTATTCCCCCAGTGTTTTAAATTATGGTTTCGTTTCAGTTCTTGATAGTAGGATTTTTCCGGGTCAATTCCTATTACACTATCATGTCGTTGTAGTAG
>OVBE01016274.1:0-11022 GCA_900406425.1 Iberis pinnata | reverse complement strand
TATATATGGTATACAAAAGACCTCTACAGAGCTCAAGATTCAGTATGAAGCATCACAATACAAAGAAGTATGGCACTTTGTGCGATTTAAGGGAGATAAAACTTTGCTCACGTTTTCTTCAACTGCCTAAGAATTGCCTCAAGTATTCCATCGACTTTGGCAAGTTATGTCGCAGCCTTTAATTCAGGTCCCTAAATTAAATAGTGAAATTACTTTGTAACAACGAGTTTGCGATTATAAACCAATGTGATAAATCGATGTCAGAGTTCACACCTTAATCAGATATGACAATGTCCAAGCAGCTGTTCTTATTGTTGAACCTTTGTCGGAAAAAATCATAGGCGCTAAAGGTGGCAAAGCCCCTTGAGACAAAAGTAAATTTCTCAAATCTTAAATTTTATCTGCAACATTACCAATTGCCCATGCACACTGCTCAGCCACCAGCACTGAGCTCTTTCTGAATATTAACTTTGAATCATAAGAAATGTACCAACAAACGAAAAGAGTGATGGCAGACTTCGTTGGCCATAACAAACTTCGAAGGTGAGCGATGAGCAATGGCATTGCAGGCAATAGAGATTTTGTTTCTTCAGGTTTTCCAGCAGCAACAATGTTTGCACGAAACCAAGCTAACTCAAGTAACTGTAATTAAACATAAGTGAAGTCCAAAGATCAGAAACCAACGAAATTCTAAGCATAGAAATGTAATATCAAAGAAATAACATTGAAGCATATATAAGGCCAATGTAAGAAACATGTTCATCAGGAGAGCCTAATGAAAGACATTGCACAAGTAAAGGTATTGCACCAGCACTGAGCGCAACTTCAACATGAGGGAACTCAGATTTTGACAGCAAATGCCTGAGCTCCCGAAGAGCAGTCACTCTTCTGAATTGCACCTTTTTTCCCCAGAAAACTGAGCAAGAAGATAAGCTCGCATTAGTGAAAGAAAGAAAGGTATTACACATTGTGTAATTCAGATATATTCAATAGCTTTAGCCTATGAAATCTAAACCATATATCATAACATGATTATTTATTGAGTTTGGATCAATAGCAAAACCAAATAGGATCTGAGTACTCATCCAAGAGATATAAGAATGAGAACCTGGCATTAGTAATGAGATGAAACTTGATCCATTAAACATTTTTGAACTCCTCACATTCTTCTGCATCTATAGGTTTACATCTACTCAAATCAATGCTCAATATAAAACAAAATCAATACCACCAGTAAGAACAATGACAAGAAGATGTTATGATCACAATAATCACTCTTCGACCTCTCAGTAAGTCGTGAATAATCTCATAAGATCAATACTCTTTCTTAACTAAGTGAAAAGTATAAAGTTTAGCAACCATACATCATACTGCAATTTCTGGTGAGAGATCTAGAAAGAGATTCGTTGAATGTATAGTGACAATTGATCTTCGTTTGTGTGAATTGAGAAAAGAAAGATGGGTTTTTGATGATCAAAGTAAAGTGTATGGATTCTCCAGAAGACCGTGGATTAAATCCCAACTCATCCTATAAATTTGTAAGAGTAATTTATCTCCAATACCACATATATTCAATAATTTATCCGGTATACCATATTGGACCAACCTTATTCACAATACCATAATTATAAATGTGAGAGGACGAAATTGACCCTGGTTTGCGATTTCTCTCGCCTGTTCGTTGTACTATTTGACGTTGGAAACCGGATTTATAATTTTTTTAAAAATGGTAGTGCAATAAAACCGGTGTATTAGTTGTCCCATCAAATCTTTTCTTCATTACATATCTTTGAGTATCTATCTTCCATCTTTTCAACTACGCCATTTCTATTATCTCTCTTAATCTCTCTCATTTCCATCTCTGATTTAATTTCTCTGATATTATTTTTCCTCCTTCTTCTTCTTCTTCTTCTTCTTCTTCTTCTTCTTCTTCTTCTTCGTGGTCTTCAAATCGAAGATGTCTGCCTCTACTAGTTGTAGATAATCTCTGCGTAATAGGGCTGTAAAATCGCATGCAAGTGGGAGAAGGTCCTATCATATTCTAAGTAAATTTGATGGTTGCAGACACTAAGGATAAGGTCCTATCACATTCTATGTAAATTTGACATGAACTATCACATGCGTACCATCATATGCTAAATGTATCATGTCTACAGAATCCTCCAGAAGCGGATACACCATCCACACGGAGTCTTTAGGAACCAGCTAGTTCGCGGTGGACTATATATGCCTTCCAGGTTGATTTGATAATCTTGTCCATGTTCATGTTCATGTTCATGTCCATGTATATATGTAAGATATGTTTACACACCATTTAATCACTTTTATTCTTGAGTAGTCAGATGTAGATTATGGCTATAACGTTAGCGGTGCCCCTTCCCTCGGATCGAAACCCGATTTTAGCTCCAAATACGCTTGTTACGCAGAGGTCACTCCTCCAGAGGTGCAAAAAAAATGAGAACAATGCAGCGATGGACGTCGACGTGGTCAATCGCATTTTCTACATCCACCAGCAGTCCAGCACCATTTGCTTCCAATAAGTGGCTATTAATTTATATTATTTATCACCAGGGATAAGATTATGAACCTGGGGATATGTCATGGACGAAGACGAGGGTGATGATGGTGGGGATGACCGTAGTGAAACTGGAGACACACTCACTGACAAAGAAGGACATCATCTGGAGGTAACTTTCCAATCTGTCCTTTTTACTAATCTCAAGATACGTCTATGTCATCACGTACACATTCTAATTCTTTTCCATCACACACCAATTAGGTTGCCGAAGTATCTAATGAGTATCTAGAAGATCATGGTGATAATACCACACTTGTTGAGTTTAAACGTTCTGGGAAGGAGCCGGTGGGGGAGCCTGATGGATGGCTGAAGAGGGCCAAAAGATGTCCCAATAGGTATTGTCAATCAGTCACTCCAATTACGGTGGTCCACCCCCTCATGTCCATCATTCATTTGATAAAGTTGATGTTCAATTAAAAAAGAAATTCATGGATGTATTGAAAGAATACAAGGGCAATTAAGTATAATATGTTTCAGATGTCAACATTAAATTATTGTCCATATATAGATTTGTAATAAACATTTAATTATTGTCCATATATAGATGCGTAATAAACATTTAATTATTGTCCAGGTCTTACAATGTTGTCCATCCGGTTGTTCGCTCTATATTCAANAGCCCCCTCCCCCCCCCCCCAAAAAAAAAAAAGTGGATTGATACCTCAATGAGTACAAATAATATCATTATTTGTAAAATTATATCAGATTTGATTGCTAACATGAAAAACTATGTATAATGCAGCATGTAAAAGCACTATTGAGCCTCGTTTGTGCAAATTAGGAGACATATTAGTATATGATTGAGTAGCCATACTCAATAATTGGTTCATCCGTCTGCTTGTCGATGAATATCATCACTATACTAGCAAAGGATCACAAGCAGAATGGAAGTGGAACATCACCATCAAGAACTATGTCAACGGTCTGGTCCCAAGTCGTTTTAACAAACTACCATGTATTCTCATATCGACATTGTTTACACCCCTATGAACTGGGGGAAAAATCATTGGGTTGCATTGGTAATCGATTTGAATGAAGTTCTAATTTACATATTAGATTCCTTCCAATGTGCCTACACTAAGGAATAGGTGGAAGGGCTTATGAAACCAATGGACGAGATTTTACCTTTGGTTGTCAAAAATCTGGTAAACATACAACCTCTAACAGTGTGTGTTCCTAGTATCTTTTCTCATTGCAAAGTCCCTGATGTACCCCAGAATGAACGGTCTGGCGACTGCAGACCATTATCAGTCAATTTCATCGAGCTTCATGCTCAAAAGATCGACTTCAAGGGAATCGCTGAGGATGTGGTGGATAACATGCGCAGTCGGTATGCAATCGATCTCTATGAGGAATTTATTCACCCAGTCATCTAGTTGGTCAAGCTCTGCAAGCTTATTTATTGTGTTTCAGTATCTTTTGTCCCAAAAAACTTTTTATGAACAATGCTCTATGTTTCATTAATCTTTTTTTAAGTATCATTATGAACAATGTTTTTAAGTGACATTTCTAATATTTTCAGTACTTACGTTATGGTTAGACAAATCTCATCTATGTCCGAAAACTGGAAACAAATTGCTAATTTGTCTAATATAATTTGAAATTGATTAAACAAAAAGGATGACTGATGAAACACATACCATACTAAATAATATTTAATACAATATTGTAACTTACAAAAGTATCTTCCCAAAATAGTCAAAACAATATTGTAAACAATATTGGAGGCAAATATTACAATGCACTTTCAATAAACTAAAACCTTGTGGACAAGAATACATCAAGGAGAACCGGTCCCATGCCAGAAAAATTACCTAACCAATACTTATTAAAATATTGTAACTTGCAAAAGTATTTTCCAAAAATATTGTAAACAATATTCTAAACAATATTGTCACTCTCAAAAGTCACTTCCTAAGAGATTATAAACCAGATTTTAAACCGGGTACTTGCAACTTGACCGATTATGCCCATAAATATGACATCTGGAACACTTGCGCTTCATTCTTGGTGTCCACCCTCCCCCCCCTACAGATGATATGTTAGTATTGACTAATTACGCATGTAAGTTAACATTTTTCATAAAAAACATATTGTATGTTCTCCTCGTGATGGAATTATTTTTCGTCCTTGGTCTTCCTGATCCTCTCGTTGTCTTAGGAGTATTCATCATATCCTCGTCGACGGGGATATTTATGTCCATCTCCTTAGTAGGTGGTAGAATTGTCTCTGTCCATAGATTCTCCCATGTTCGCACTGAATAGCAGTCCCCTACGAGTGTGTAGATGTCAACATTCTTTATTCCTACACAAGTAAGCGCATAACTACATGGAACTAGCAACACATCGAACACTCTACAAGTACAATTCTTTTTTTGTATGTCAACCGTGAAGACGCACCCATTACTGTCATTCACTTGATAAATCCACTATGTTGCGGCTAGCATGGCATAATCGGTAGCGTCTTTGAGATGACTTATTAACAGATCTTCAATTGCTGGTGTACATCTCGTGGACGTATTCTGAGATTTATCTCTCCGTGCGCAAATCATTTCATCAGCATTGTACGAATGGATTCCACCATTATGGAAATTGGTAACCCTAAGGCTTCTTTAAGTACATCATTCAAAGATTCTGATATGTTGTTACTCATTAAGTTGTAACACATACTCGAGAAATAAGCTAGTGTCTAGTGGAACAATCTGATGTCTACCAAATACTTAGCACAATTCTTGTTTTGATTTTGGATCTCCTCAAACCAGTACCTAAAATCACCTACTGTGTAAACTCTTGCTGAATTTGACACCATAGTTGCAAGGCCATCACATTTGAACTTATGCCTAACATTCCTACATAAATGGACAACACATGCTCCATGTTTTGCGCGTGGATAAACACTTTGTAGACCAGCATATATTGCCTGATGTCTATCGGAGTGAATACAAGATCTTCGTTGTCGTCAATGAACCTGGAAAACTGTGTAAAAAACCCTGTCCATCCGGCTTTGTTCTCACCATCAATGAAACCAAAAGCTAGAAGAAATACCTGGTAATTTCCATCTCGTCCACTAGCTGCAACCAAACAACTTTGAAATTTCCCTTTCGTATGTGTACCATCGATTACAACAACCTTTCGTAGGTACTTATAGTATGCTATGGAAGCTCCCATAGCAAAAAAGGTACTTGAATAACGTATCCTCATTAGTTGCCTGCATAGTTGTAACTTTGGATATTGTCCCTGAATTTGTTGTTCTTAGCATTTCCAGATACGTGGACAAATGATTCTAGTTGTCCTCCTTGTTCCCCCTGACCTTTCTAATTGAAATCTATTTTTTCCAAGCTTTCATATAAGATATAGTTACATCCAGCTCGGATAACACTAAGCGAGGTACCTCTCAAGCTCTCAGCCCTTTCTATCCATGAGCATATTTGGATTTTAATAGCTCTCCTAAAATTTTGGTTGTCGCCTTTTTACTGTAATGAGATCAGATTTGTTGTCTTTATTTCCATGTTCTCAGAGTCGTGGTGTCTAGTTGCATATATCCTCTAATCGCATTTTTCGTCCTCACATACAACAATAACTTATGTCTTGTCAGAACTCCGTGAACAATCTCTTAACTGAATACACTGAGATGCCTTATGTAGCTCGAAACTAAACCTACATATAGTGCGTCTTCTCCTTTTTTCAAATTCATGTTTGCTTTTTCGCTTCTAATTAACATTACATTGTCTTTGAAAGCGGCTGGATTGATGGCAAAAATAGGGATGTTCGTTGATGTGGTCATGGCAATGGGACCAGATTCACCTATCCCTTGTCCGGGCATTTGTTGTCCATTCACTTGATCTTTTTCAGGTTCTACCATATTGTTCTTGATACACGGGGTCTCCATTCCCAATCCAAGTTGTGGATGACCATTTAACTCATGTCCATTATTAGAATTTTCTAAACCATCAAAGGGTACCAACGCTCGACCACCGGACCCGACACATTCATTTTGTCCACCGCTTACCGATGGGGTATCACCCAAGTTACCAATATGTCTCGACGATTTCCCATATTCTATATTCTTATTTTTTGTCCTTGACCTCTCAACTCTCCTAGGTAGCTCTAAATGCCCACCACTCACAAAGGTTTCACCATCATTGTCAAACATTCTCTTAAATGAGTATGGATCTCATTGTGTTGGATACTCCGACTCAATCAAATTTGTCATGTAGTTGAAGTCATAACTAGGTGACCCATCTTCGTCAATAGATTCTTTTTCTTCCACGTTTTCAATGATACTGGATTCTGTGGGATCACAATTCGATTCCACCAATGCTTGTCCATACCCATCTCTGGCTAATGAGTCCCTGTAGACGTTCTCGAGTTGAATAACCTCATTGAGGAACTCATTATCTTCGAATGGATCCTCACAAGCTTCTGTTCCTGACACCTTTGTGACTTTAATTCCACATGTATCGTGGTCCATTTTTACAGTTAGGTACGAATGTAGTCCATCATTCTCGATTCTTCTCATCTTAAACATTTCGAAGCTGTCATCTGAATCGATACTAATGGGGGGCATATTAGCTTGTATGAATATTCTTTCAAAACTCCCGCTCCAGAAAGTTAAATACATTTTATATGTCTTCGTCCCAAAAGCAGCATGAAGTTTGTCATTCAAACTTTCGAAGTTGGCCGTCGCACTTAACGCCACACATTTTGCAAACATATCTCTTGATACACAGAAATGCCATCTTCCATTTTCCATGCACTCCCATGCCCCGACAATAACCAACACCATTTCGTCCATTGCATAACAACGTATGGAAAAAAAAGAAACCATTTAGGAGATAGAACAACGCATTGTTGCTTACAAACTCATACATATTTATAGTTTATGCCAAATGATTCATTCAATGTTAAAAAACAAAAATAAATGATCTTACATACCAAACCAGTTCTTCAATTTACCATAAACAAATCCACAAGTTCGTTTGTTCATAACAAACCGCAAAAACATTAATCCTTATTATCCAATGGATTATGCAATAAATGCCATTAATTGCTAATTAATTCGCGTCACATCTTCTGGCCCCACACCCATATCGTATGTTTTGCGCGCCAAAAATGAGACAACTTTCGAGGGGGTACTTTCGTCATTTACAACATGCCACAATACCAAAGGAACTTGGCATTTTCGGAAAGATTCGCCGATTATGGTACTTCTGGGAACATAATACAGAGGTTATGGCAGTTCCGATTATTGCCCCAATTTGTAATAGGTCTTTCAATAAGAATTTATAAAAAAAAACACAAATTAACAGAGGGTTAGTGTTGAGATTATAAAATATTTGAAAGTCACAATTTACAACGAAAAATAGGCCAAATTTGTATATTTTTCAAAAATGGGTTGTTCTCTTAACTAAAATTTTAAAACTTAAAAAACAGGTCTATGCTTAGGTTCAGGACCGGTTCTGATTAATTTAACATGACAAAATTCTATAAAAATTTGCGACAGTCTGTACGTATCTCCCCATGTTTCTTCCCTCTCTTTACACCAATAGAACCCATCTTATCCATTGCATCTCCAAACGCCTTGAGAAACCTCTGCTTATCTCTAGCCATCTCGAGTGCAATGGGCTTCGTCCTCGGATCAAGAAACAGAGCTTGGTCCGACCTGAGAAGGCCCATGTTGGTTCTTATACCCGTGAAATATCCATTGTCGAACACAAACGGAGTTGTTGTATCCAAGGGAAGGGCAACGCCTGAGCTTCCGCCGGAAAAAGGGCAAGTCATCCGGAGCTCTTTGAGTAATCTTGGGTCTAGAGTCGGGTCTGGTCGTCTTGTACCTTTGAAATCGTAGAGACGACTAATGAAACTTTTGCAGTGGGCGAAGCCAATGGTGTGTGACCCAGACAAGACAACAAGATCGTGTACGGTTAGTCCTTTGGACGCGAAGAGCTTAATGAGCTGATCGACGGTTGAGTTTGATCGAGGTATATTTGGAGGGACATTTTTAGCCGTTGATCTTTTGCCGTCCCATCTTCCTTTTTTCACTTGATAGTAGGGCCCACCTGCCTATTTGGAATCAATTGTAAAGCAATAAAGTCAACGACACATAGAATCATATACCATTAACCAATACGGTTCGGTTTGATTTGGTTTTTTCAACTATAAAAACTATAAAGCAACTACTCTTAACCAAATCATACATGCTTCTATTCGGTTTAGAACCTTAACCGGTGTAATTTATCAAACTCAAAGCAACTAAATCAAGTTGAAGTTGGTCCAGAGCCAAAACTATAACCAAGACCGGTTTAAAATTTGTTGATAAGTATAGCTATGCAATTCCGGTTTGGTTGAAATTAGACTATGAACCGGTCATGGATTGAAGTTGGGATTACCAGATGAATGAAATCTCTAGCAGCTATGGCGAGAATATCAGAGCAAGAGACACGAGACGGGCAATGAGATTCAACCAATGCCTTAGCTTTGTTGATACTCTCAAATCCTTCTTTTCTCAATTCCTTATTCTCCTCTGCTTCTCTTTCGGCTAATCTCTTGCTTCCTTTCTCTGTTTCTATCAATATCGAACCATCACACCCCTTCAAAAAATTCCAAATTTTAACCTATGTTGTTAACATTTAATACACTCGACATTAACAAATACGGTTTGGTTTGATTTGCTATAATGAGTGATTGAGAATTCAATTTTGGAGTTAAAAAAAATTGACCTCAACGAAACAGTCGTGGAAGAAGAGTCGAATTGTGGCAGGAGCAGAGATGGGTGCTTCTTTGAAGAGTTGAGAAGTGACGGAACCAACGAGGTTTTCGAGTTGAGGACATGAGTTGGAGTAGTAATCACCGGAAAGCTCTCTGTGGTGGAGGCGCCGGTGTACCGGAGGCTGAGAAGTTGTAGGTTTCGTCGGAGAAATTAGAATGGTGGATGCGAGGAAGAGGAAAATAAATATAGGCGTGGAAGAAAGAGATAAGACATGCATGGTTGGATTTGGCCTTGTCTGATAATGTGACTATGGTAATGGTACAAACTAATAAATGGTTTAACAGTTCTCTTTTGTACGGGTAAGACGACAAACATACCACATTTATTATATATAGAGAGGAAGAACAAATCATCAAATGATTATTCATTAAGCGAAAAATAAAGTTTTTGTTGGGACCTAAAGATTTAAAAAGAATATTGTATCTTTTTTAGAGAAAGATAGTGAGTGATTGTATAGGCTAAATAAGTAGCCTATTGGAACTCAGGAGTTGCTCTATATGTGTAAGCACATGTGTCACGGTCTCATTTTTCTGTCTATATTGACTCAAAATTGTGGAGGTAATCATTGCTAATTAACTTTACAGCTCTTTTGTGTAGAATGCGCAATAATATGTTCTTGTTGACGTTAGAGATTTGCCAGAGTTTTGTTGTACATTCATATTCGGCTATGTCTCATTCAACGCTCAAATTTTATGTTTATGTTAATTTTACATTAAACATATTTTTAAAAAATTAAAAATTATATTATTTAAATATAATGTTATAATGTCACATCAAATTTGAGTTTGTGTTACTTAAAAAAACAAATTAACTAGAGTACCACAAAATGCACACCTAATTATCAAAAATGTCATAATGTCCATTTTTTAAAAATAATATCATATTGTTCAATGCTAAAAGACAGTTTTATCCTCATGTTCAACTTCTCAATCTTTTATTTTTTTATTTAAATATAAAGTCTAATCAAACACTCTTCCCAATTTTATATCATCTCTCCTCTCATCTTTCCTCTCTCCTCTTCACTAAGAAAAATCAACTTCTCTCTTCAACAATCACCTTCTCTCTTCAAGAATCTCCTTCTCTCTTCAACAAATATTATCTCTTCATCAAATTCCTTATACTCGATTTCAATCTTTTTTTTCTTTTTTTTTTTATCATTTTCAATTTTTAAANTTTTTTTTTCTTTATCATTTTTAATTTTTAAGTTTCATCAATCTAGATGAAGAGATGGTGGAAAAAGAGGACGTGGTGGCGGTAGTTACCGTGGTGGTGATGATGGATACAATTNTCGTCGTGATGGAGGTGGCTATGAAGGAGGTGATGGTGGTTACAGAGGAAGTGGTGGAGGTGGTGGTGGTTGGTAATCAAATTATGCTCACATTTGTCCTTGTTGTCAACGACGTCGTTTGCGAGGGACATGTTTGTGAGAGATAATACTTTGAGGTAAAGTTATTTACATTTTTCCACGACGTCGTTTGCGAGGGACACGTTTGTGAGAGACAAGATTTTGAGGTAAAGTTGTCCACAAATGAGGTGATATTTTTTACTTTTAAATAAATATGTCCATGATGTCTTTTTCTAGAATAGGTCTTCCTTATGTGGTTATGATGTAATTTAAACCATTATAGTATAAGCCATTAATTGTGTGTATGATTAAGTGTATATGTTTATGTTGA
>OVBE01016273.1:0-11022 GCA_900406425.1 Iberis pinnata | reverse complement strand
TAGCGTTTTCTTTAATTGTTTTACAATCGTTTTTATTTTATCGTTGTTTTCATTTCTTAATTACAATCATCATTTTTAATCTGTTCTTAGCACCATCTGCCCGATCGAGCAAACGTCCCTAGAGCCGAAACATCTTCCAAATGCTCATAAACCCAGAGTTCCTTACCCGGTGCAATCTACGAAGCCCATATCAAAGGTTTAGGATGGTGAGATGATTGGGAATCCACCAAATCCACTTAGGAAACTTCATAAGCTACAAGACCCATGGGTTAGTTCCTTGTTCGATCAATGGAGTGGAATTCACAGATTCTCTTTATGATACTGGAGCTAATGTGAGCACTATATTAATGACTGTTTCAGAACGATTGGGACTATCAAGTATCAAACCATCTCATATGACTTTCACGCTTGCTAATGAGTCTACTGTCTCTTCCAGTGGCTTTATCTCGGACCTCTTGGTACAAGTTGGAAATTGTCTTGTCCCTGTTGATTTCCGCATCTTAGAGACGAATGAACATCCTCATGAACCTTTGATTCTTGGGAGACCCTTTCTTGCAATCGTAGGAGCTGTCGTTGATCTACCCAATCGGCGTATATCTATGAAAAACATCAAGAAGCGGGTTTTCTATCTAGTGATTCCTTCAAAAGGGATATTTATGCTAACTATGGTGAAAGAAGAAGAGATGAAACATGGAGTTCATATAGAACCAGATCCTAAGTGTGTAGTTGCTGAAGCCTTACACAAAGAATCTCAAGTGGCTTTGATCCCTCAAGGTTAAGGAGAAGGTGACAGTGAAACCGACGCATATAAAGAAGGAATCTCAAGTGGCTTTGATCCCTCAATCAGTTGTTGGGGATACAATTGAGTATAAGGTGAAAAGCAAGGGGTTCTCAAAGCCCTTCTCAAAGTTTAGAGTTTTACTCACCCCAGAGTTCAAAGAGAAAGGGATTGATGTTACAAAAGATGTGATGGGTAAGATTTTGAAGCTGAAGATGTCTGGAATTGGAGCCTGTTATGGAACATCGCTGGATGTTGATTCCCTTCCTACTTAGAGGTAAGTACCGTCAAGCTAAGTGACGTTAAACAAAGCGATGAGTGGAAGGCAACCCACTATTTAGAGTCTAGTTTAGTTGTTTTTCAATTTTGAGTCAGCTTTTAGTCCTAACTTACTTATTTTTAGTTTTGAGTTAAAGTGTTTCAGGTTAATACTGGTGAATATTCTTCAAGACGTTTCGGATTATCTCTTATCTAATTTCATTACTCATCTTTCTCACCGGGACGGTGTGAAGTAATTCTGGGAGAGGGTGTAATGATACTAACTATGTTTGATGTTTTGTCTTGGTGAAAGTTTTTAAATTTTTTGTTTTTAATCTAGTTGAGTCTATCGAGTCGAAGGAACCATGATCAAAATCAATGATGATGAATAGCCAAGTGTGGGTATGGTTTTCACTTTCTCTAGATTACTAACTTAGATTAATTGATGAGATAAGGATTGGACCCATTACTGATTGCTTGTTTCTGAAAGTTATGGTCTTTAAGTTATTGATGAATTGATGCTAGCTCTGCCATGATAGGACTTAATTTAAATCTGAATTATTCTTGCTTCTAGTGTTGATATACTCTGAGAATTAGGTACCTTGCTCTTCCGTGGTCTGTAAAGCCGACAAGTTTTTCAGTACGGTCCGGATCCTTTCTCTCTCTCCTTTCAGAAAATAAAAAAAAAAGAATCAGAAAAAGAGTTGAAAGCGTGACCTAGAAGTCCGTAGTTATTGTCGGGCTGCTAAACAAAAGGCAGTAAGAAAGAAAAGAAAAACGCAGAAAAGTGCGAAAATAAAAAAATAAAGAAAATAAAAACGCAGAAAAGTGAAAAAATAAAGAAAAGAGAAGTGATAAAGGGGGAAAGGATCATGACCGGAAGTCGGTAGATGCTCTGTTTGATATGGGCATTTCGATAGAAGAGGTACTTGAGTAAATTGATTGATATACCATAGGTGAGAATGCATGTATCTGAACTTAATTTAATTTAAAGAGCTGGTTGATATGATTTGGTACTTGATTGGTTTGAGATTTAGAGTAGGAAATAGGTTATTAGTTTAGTGGTGTTAAACAATTAAATCAAAGTGGTTGTTTGAGATTGGTGTCTTTTGGATTTGAAACTATGCTTATGGTTTTTGAGATTTTGTGAGTTTATGTGTGGTCCATTTCAAACCTCTTCTCCAGATTGAATCTTGCTTTACTTGAGGACAAGCAAATATCTAAGTTTGGGGGAGTTGATATTACTCGGTTTTGATGCATGATAATGGGAATTTATGTTTGCTATTCTACATTATTCCGAGTATTTTCCTTGCATACTTGGTAGATTTTGAGGTTTCCAGGTGTTGGAGTCGTGTCGAAGCAAAACGATGCATTTCATGTGATTTCAAAAGATTTCAGGAATTGCAGTACAAAGTGCACGATCGGGCAAAAGTCCCTGGAAATCGGAAGCTCTAGATCGATCGGGCAAGTGAAGTTTAGTCGTGCAAATATCATAAGTTGCCAGATCGAGCAACCGTGTGCTCGATCGGGCACTTCAGCCGAGAAAAATGTGAAGTTTTCCAATTCTGCAAATCAAGTCCTCAAGCCTATCAAGTTTTCCTATTTTTATTATTTTTCTTTTTAGCCTATAAATACATTATGTTTTAGGTTTTTAGAATAAAGCTTTTTTTTTAATTATTGAGGGATATGTGATTCAACCTTGTGATTTGATTTATTTCCCCCCCCCTAATTAATTAAAACCATTAATTGCAATTGTTTCTCTAATTAATTTCGACTTAGAATCACGATTACAATTAAGATTAGGATTTATTTGAAGAGTTAGGGGGAGAGGATATATTTTTTGGTACTTTGAACACCGAGGAAATTATGAACCTAATAATCTAAGGGGGTGTAATGGATGTGGAATTTGGAATGATTGATGTTAAAATGACAAATTTACTGCTATTCAAACAGAAATTTAAAAATGTCTTACGAAATCCACTATTATTGAATTATTGATTTGAAAAATTACCATCAAATTAACTATTATTGGAAATATTTTAAATTGTAGATTTATGGTGATTTGATGGTATTTCGGTAAATTTTCTTAGCTTTTTTTTACAACAGTAAATTTTCTTAGTTAAAAATTCAAAATCTCAAATCACATGGTTTTAAGTGGGATTATAGAGAACTTTAAAACAAAATCACATAAATTTGTCTCATTGACCTAAAATACCTAAAAACTCACTAAAATCCTAATCACTTGAAAATCATTTGTTTGAATACAGGTTTTGTTTTTTAAAATACTCATTGAATCACATACATAACATTATGCATTATGGTGACATCAGCAAAAAAGAAAAAAACTGATACAACTGACGAACAAATTTAATGAGTGCAGAATCAACGGAGTTCTTGAAAACAATTATTGCAGGAAGAAACATCATTGAGCATTCTATACGGCTTGTTTAACAATTACAATCGAGTGCATTTGTGCGAAAGTCATGATTGATTGGCAGCAGTGTTTTTGGTTGAGCTATTTATACTGAAGATTTATCATGGGCCGCTTCACGTATTAGGCCCATACAATATTGTTGGATGGTATACAATTTGAGTTTTTTGTTTTTTATCATATCCGTCTGGGTATTCTCATTCACATTAATAACAATAACCTAACTACAAACTTAAGCCGAAGGAACAACAATAAATTCGTGAAAACCAAAACCTAAAAAATAAAATTATGCTTGAATAAAGGAAGGTACATCGAAATACAAAATGTAAGACAACAAGAGATCCATACACAAATGTCATACACAAATGTCGAACCCAAAGAACTTAAAGAAGACCACAATTATTTAGAGAAGCCTTATATAAGAGATAAAAGATCAACTAACATGAGTCTTGTAAAACTTCCGGATTTAACAAAATTGTATTAGACGGAATATAAGACTCAATCCATTCCTTAACTCTATACGAACTAAACTCAAGAACCAAAAGAACTACGCTTTAGGAGAAGAACCTGCAAAGTCAGGTGTGAGAGTAGCTATATCACACTTTCAAACAAGTACCAATCTTTTCACATTCGCCACCCACCTCTTTACCTAGAGCACCCAAGAAATACAGCACGTAACTGCTAGTCAATAAGATCAAGAAACAAGACATACAAACCAAAATCAACGACGAACGAACAATCCACTCAAAAAGCCCTAAAGTCATGATTGAAATAAAAGCACAACAAAACCTAACTGCTACAACAGAGAACGTGAAGAGCAACGGCGAACTCCAAATACTAAACCAAAACCAAAATCTTTTCCCGTAACAACCTGGAAAAGATGCAATTCAAAGTCAATAGCCATCGGAGAGCAAACTAAAGCTAGGAAGCTATACATGACAACCAAAACAGAGAAAGAAGACCACAACTCAGACAAAGACTCAGTATAAGAGGAGAAATGGAGGCCAGCAATATCTCACGCGGATAGAGATGATCGTACCATTGATCGAGGGGGTCCAGCTGTCGCTACACCCACTAACACCCGCACCTAATCTTTGGGAAGACCAACCACCAGGAAATGCCGCGCAGTAGATCCGAACCTACCGTAACGAAATAGAGGAAAGTTCGAAGAACAAAACAAGACGAAACATACGACTAAGCTAAAGAGATGTGGTGGCGGCATATTTGAAAGCTAGGGTTTTATTATAGGAAGCCTAGATCACGAGAGAGAGCCTCAAGGCCTAGGGTTGACTGGTAAAAGATATGACTGTAGACTTTTGGCTGTAGAAATTTTGGTTGTAAGAATATGAAAATAAAAGCTTGATTGGTAAGTAAAAATTGTAACTTTTATTTTAAACTAATTTATGAAATAATTTTAATATTTTTTATTTAGTATGTGTTTGTTGTTCTTATTTTTATATAAAAATTTCTATTTAAAAATTTCAATTTAATAAGATATAAGTATAAGATTAATTTAATATGATATAATAAATTACAATCCAAATAAAATGGATGCTATAATTCGAGTCAAAACCAAATAATTTTTTTTATCACTTTTAGTGTTTTAATTCGGTTTTATTAAAAACCAATTAAACCAAATATTTTTTTTTACTATTCATAACGTGATTAAATCAAATCAAAATATTATTTAACACAATAAATTTATAAATTTCATTGAAAATTAAATATAACTTAATATTTTTGTGTTTGGGTCTCGATTAAATTGGTTGGTGTTAATGTTTAGGCCGAATTTAGGAGAAAAAATAAAACCAAAGCATTTGATCACATTCATGAAACCAAATTAATATTTATAACGTTCAATTTTCAATTCATTTTTGTTTTTTAAAAATGATAATATTTTTACTATTTAGACTTAGATAGTGATTAAATCTTGCACTTAAAAATTAAAGCAAATAATATTTATTACATTCAGTTTATAAACTCGATTTTAAATAAAATCAAATTTAGCTACATATTTATGTGTGTGGATCTCGATTAAATCGGTTTCCTGCAGTTACTACACCAAAGTTAGTGTGAGATTAAAAATAATCTTAAAACTCATATATATAGGAGCTGGAAAATAGGAGAATACCTTCAACTTTTGATGCGGGATCCTAGTTTTTCTAAATAAATCTTTATTTTAAATAAATCTTTATTCTAACAAAATCTTTTAAAATTTATAAAATTATTCAAATTAATTTAACTTCCATTTTTGATAAGGCAAGATCATTTAATGTAAACATTTAATTACATATCTAAAATTTTAAAGGGAAATTCTTAGATATTTATTATAAAATATTAATATATGAAAAATCCAAAACCCAATAAAACCCATTTAATATCTTAGAATTTAAAAGATTAAAAGCAAATTAGATTTTTATATATTAACATAATTTTAAGTAACTGAATTTAAAGTTAAGAAATAATTTGATTTTAAGATAAATTAATTTATCAAAATTTTCAAACATATTTTTTAGTTTCTACAAATATATTTCAAATATTTATTATTTTAATTACGAAAATTATAATTTAGGAGTTCATCATAATTTTTGAAAAATATAATAGAGATATAAATAATAAAAATATTTCAAATTTAACTTCCACTTTTAATACATGAAAGATCATTAAATGTTAAATTTCGATTAAATATCTAAAATATGAACTAGAAAAATTTTATATTCTTTAAGATATTAATATATGAAAATATCAAATCACAATAAACGATTTAGAATCTTATAATTTAAGGTATTAAAACCAAATTATAGTTTTTATATATTTAAACATAATTTTAAGCATTTTGCATAATCTTATAATTTAAAAATGTATATTCAATTTCAACTATTTTGCAGAACTTGCATACATTCATTAACTTTAATTTAATTATTACTATAATTTTCCTAATAAAGGATAAATCTTACAGAAATTTATAACAATAAACTTTACCATAATATTGAATTCTGAAAAACTGATACTTGTTAATACATATGCGATAATTATTAGTGTGTTGTAGACAAATATTTGTCGAGTTCAATGTTTTTATGTTTTAATACATTTTCAACAATACTTTTTAACGAAATACGTGATGTTTCTTATTAAAAATAGATAACCATTTAGATAGATTTAAGAAAAAAATTAAAGTAAAAACTAGCCAACAAAATAAATAAGTTATACCAAACAAATCATGTAGACTCTTATTTAGCATAATCTTTTTTTTTCATCTTCCAACTTTCTCGATTTTCACATGCAAAAGCTCTATGAGTTTGATACATTGTTTCTATGTATTCGAAGATTTAGTTTTGTGATCCATATTTAATTTAGTAAATAAGTATTTAAAAATATATGCTATAATTTATATTTAAAAGAATTATTATCATTAAATAAATAAATAAAAAACATTAAGCAAATTTTTTAAAAAAAACAAAACATAAATTATGAATAAATTCTTCAAACTAACATAAGAGTGTGCGAACTTTGTAATGATTTTTGGTTTCTCTCTTAGCTTTTTCATAGTCAATGCATGCGACTTTTGCTTCAACTTGCAGTTAATCATGAGTCATTGGTTCCTTTCTTCCTCTTTTTCCTATTTCAAAATTTCGGAATTAAAAAACCAAAAATAGAATACAATTTAAATTTTGTAAACAAGAATTTATTTGTATATATAATATGATACATACCGCTAATAATTTTGATTCTTCAAGAATCTGTTCTTCAACCATTATTTTTTTTCATTGTCACTCATATATTGATCCATCGTCTATAAACATTTGAATATAATAAAGTTCTTAATAAATTTATAAATATAAATAAATATATATATATATATATATATATTATAAAATTCATTTCATAGGATATTTAGAAATAATATCCTACCAAATACCGAATAATAAAGGAATCAAATATATTGAATTTTAAAATTTCCAAAATTGATTTATAACCTTCTAAATATAAAGGAATAAAATTTATGGAATTTTAAAATTTCCAAAAGTTATTAAGAATATTCTAAAATATAATTACTTACCATTTCGGTTTTTGTAAATCAGGTTCTACTTGTCCCAAAAATCATGGTTGGATCAATATATATTCAAATATATCATTCTTAAAATGTGACCATTTCGAAAACTTATCGGATCAGTACGTTTTTTAAAACAATTAAAATCGAAAAATATATTGAATTTAAAATTTTCCAAAAGTTATTAAGAATATTCGAAATTAATTCATTTAACAAATTCTGTCATTAAATCGGAGGACTAAACTAAGATAACAATAATATCTAGTCTAGTATGTTAAATGACTTTTCCAGATATTTTAAAATTCTCCCCCGGAAATGTAGAATCGAACAAATTGTTATACTATAGAATGGAACCAAAGACAAGAAACTTAATTTTTTTTAAACAGGTCAAATTAAATGGTACTAAGATCCGTGTGTTTGTATAAAAAGATATGTAATTTTCTTGTTAAAAACTTGACATCTTAGGGAATCGAATTCATGAACATTAAAATAAATCCAAAATTTTGGTCGATTATAACCCTCTAGAATTTACTTTTTGTTATTTGTAAAATTTATCATATTGGCATTTATTGTATATATCTTTTTTATTTTGTCTTCCTCCAAAAATATACTTCCTCTTTAATAGTAAAGATATTTGTTATAGAAGTCTAATCTATATGACTTCTAAAAAAATATAGGAGAAAAAAGGAGTTACAAAAAAAGATACAGTAAGGATTTGAAAACTAAAAATACCGTACAGAGTGTGAGTGGATAAAAAAGAATAGTAGAAGCTGTTAAATATTTTTACACCCCTTACAGCTTTAAATGTCTTTTAAAATTGAGTATTTTCTTTTAATTGGCTTTTTTTTAAATAGATATTTTTTAAATTGTAAATGAATAATAATGTAGATGTGAAATATATTATTTTGGTTTAATGGATTAAGTGCATAAAACATGATTTCATCGGTATCCAAATATAAATAAATTATTATTTTTGATTTTAATTTTTTAGTGGGACCAAATTAATATGTGATAAGTATTATATTGATGTAGTTGTTTAAATGCAGATTATGGGATTTAAAAATAATATATATATATATATATATATATATATATCCAGCTTAAATAAGTTTTAAATAGAATAAAATTGATAAATAAATATCACATATATCAAATATATATTTCACTGTGTAAATATAAATATAATACTATTATAAATATATGAAAGGTGTGGTAAAATATAGGAGCGTTATAAAAAATACCACTAAAAATTAGATTTATTCCAAAAACAACATAGACTCTCAAAAATTACAAAAATACCACAAAATGTTTTTTGTTTCAAAATACCACAATTTTTGAAATAGCTTCAAAATTTCAAATTTAAACCCTAAAACCCCAAAACAAAATCATACCCCTTCAGAACTAAACTATGAACTCTATTTAGTGATCCCAAACCCAATATTTTAAATTCTAAACTTTTAAAATTCACTTTTTTATGTTTGTGATATTTTTGGAACATTTGAGAGTGTATGGTATTTTTGAAATTTTTAGGAGTGTAGTTATTTTAGAATTTGAACTTCTTTTAATGATGTTTCAAGAAATTCCTCATACATATATCAAAGGTAGAAAGTTTATCTAAGAAAACATTCAAGTACTATAAGTTCAGGTAAAATATCTCCCCAACTTCTCTCTCACCATCGAGTCTGAAGTTCCGGCGAGGAGGAGATACTGAGACCCACCAGCGACTTCTTCTGATAACAGCCTCGTGCTCCGCGACTGGGGCTCACCGGTGACATCCAGGACCGGTGTCCTCGCCGTGCATTTTGGCCAGAAAAAACAAACCCTTCCCTCTTTTTTCTCACGACAGATTTCACGAAGACGATGGTGAGATAGAAGCTTCTCTCCGGCGTAGAGATCCGGCCAGTTCTCTCGCAGCGGAGTAGGTATGGAAGGTGTCTAGATCTAGAATTGAGGACCTCAAGATGGATCTGTCAAAAATCGCCGGAAGAAATGGTGGTCGGATATGTTCTTGGCGGTGAGGGACAACCATCATGGAAAGCTCCGACATCACCGGATCTGATGGCTTTTGCGACTGTCCCGGTCCACCGGAAACCTAACCTCTCTCTCCGGCAGATAGACACGGCGACTGAAGAAGACCGGTTCCCTCCTCCTTTCTCCCCTTTTTTCTTCTGTGGGTAGCGGCGTGGTCACCGGATTACTGGTTGGCGGTGCGGTTACTTGGAGTCGTTGCTCGGTCACCGGTTGAAAACTCCGGCGACATCCGCGGCAAAGACAGGCGGCGGCTGGGGTGATAGGTTTTCTATCACCTCTAGGGTTACTAGGGTATCTGAGATAGGCTTGGGCCTTCTCTGGGCTTTAGGAAGCCCAAAACCAAATATGTTGTGTTAAGAATATTGGGTTTATGATTGTTTTTTGGGCTAAATTTGTATGGTTAAATCTGGATGTATGCAATATATATTTTAATAGAAAACCCTTTATCAAAAAAAAAAAAAAGTAAAATATCTCAAAAAGACGTGAATATTCGTATACCATCAACAAATGGTGTAGATTTTATAAGCTAAATTTTGCCCCAAAAAATTATTTTTCAACATTTTCAACAAATAGATAAAATACAGCGTATTACTTAAATTTTATGAAAATATTTTAACAATTAGGTATTTTAATGTTTTGGTAGTTTTCAAATTAAATTTAAATCAATTCTAATTAGTCGCCTATATGACAATATTATTTTTAAAAAATTACAGAGTACATTTTCACACAATAAGAGTTGGAGAAAATATTCTTCATTTTCAACTCCTATATATATATATATATATATGGTTTAAGATTAATTCTAATCTTGCAGCTACTACTTTGGTGTAGCAATTTAAGTGGAAGAAACATGGTTTAATTGACTAGGATCCAAATATAAGTATTTATTTGTTTTAAATTTTTTAATGAATCTAAATGAATGAATTGAATTTGATAAAAAAAAAATTGTGTTTTAAGTGTGGAAAACCTGATTTAAACGGTATTCAAATAATAATAAAATATGAAAATTTTTGAGAAATGCCACTTTCATAGTGCCCTTTTTCAAATTTGCCATATTCATTTTTTAATCACTTTTACCACTAAATACAATGTCAAAATGACTATTTTACCCTTATAATATTTTCCCAAAAATCTCATAATATTTTGTCTGCGCGATCTAGGTTTTGCTTCTCCGCCGGAAAACAAACAATGGCTGTCGATTAACGTCACGAATCGATCGAACAACTCGTAGTCTCCTGTTATTGTGTTTTCAACTTTTTCACTCTGTGTTTGAGAGCAATTCGTTTGGATTTTCATAGTTTGTTTCTGATTCTGCTTGAAATTTCAACTGATTTATTATGTTTGTGTGAGATACAGATTAGATTCTCTCAATACTGAATAATCATGATTTTTTCGTGTTTTTTAGGGTTTAGTATTTGTGATTTTGTGTTTGTGATTGATGTTTAAAGAAGCTGCGATTTAATTTGTGTAGGA
>OVBE01016272.1:0-10021 GCA_900406425.1 Iberis pinnata | reverse complement strand
CGGATCCATTAGTGGGCTCGGGTCGGATTGCACGGTGAGCAGAGGAGACTCAGTGTGTAGAGTGCACGGTGAGCGCACGGTGAGCGGAGGAAGCTCAGTGAGCGGAGTGCACGGTGAACGGAGAGAGCTCGGTGCGCAGAGTTCATGGTGAGCAGAAAAAGCTCAATGTGTGGAGTGCACGGTGAGCAGAGGAAGCTTAGTACGCGGAGTGCACAGTGAGCGGAGAGAGCTCGGTGCGCGGAGTTCATGGTGAGTGGAGAGAGCTTGGTGCGCAGCATGCCAATCAAGGCCCGCGAGCGAGAGAAATGGATAATGGGCCGGCAAAGCCCATCACGAGCAGAACTACGGGTGGACCGTCTCAATGTGTTAGGAAGCGCAGTTCGCGGGGCTCCACAGAAACGACCGAGCCGACGGTTATGAGAAGTTCGAAAGGTAACAGCGGATCAAGAGCATTGAAAATACATTGAGTGCGAGGGATATGGGGGAGCCCTATAAGTAGTCTAGGTAGAGGTTCGAAGAGCGAACTGAGAAAATTTTGTAAAACTTCGCTATTACTTGAGAAAAATTGTAAACACTTAAGAGATATCAATAAAAGTTATCATTTCTTTACATTCATTCTAATCACATTCGGTGTGAGGGAAATCTTGCTCTCACATGCACTCTATTGTATGTGTTTCTTTTAAAAAAAATGCAAATTATATAAGATTTGAAAGGGTGTGTTGTGATATTTTCATATAAAATTAGTGTCCTTAAATACTTATTTTTGAAGAGATGTCTTGAAAATGTATCTTTTTATTTATATTGCACATCTTCCATTTGTATATATTTTATAATAAAAAGTTCAAAAATAATCATATATTTGTATATATATAATTTATTGTTTTCAATTATTTAACTTGATTACGAAGTAATTAGAGTTTAGTTTTTCAATGTTCTCACAATATATAATTTCTATTAAGTTACAAACTTATTATTTGATAGACTAAGAATTATATAGTAACATATTTTTCAGTTTTTACTAAAATACCAATGGAATAAATATATAAAAACTTTTGGCTTATACGAAGACATATGGTTTTTTTTGTCTGGCAAAAGTTAATGTTCATCATATCTTGTACATTATAAAGTGTTCTAAGTCAAAACAAAAAGATGTAGAAGAAATTCGAGCTTGCTTGGCTAGTGTATCAGCTTGAACATTGTTTGTTCCCTTGAGGATATCATTGCAAATTGGCGTTATGAGATATCTAGCAGTATGCGTTGTGTTCAATGTTTGTAAAGCATCAAGGAGAGCGAGTGAATCAAAACAAAAGCAGATATTCGTGCAATGTAGATTATACAATATTTTAACCGCATGTTGCAAGGCCTTTGCCTCAACCATAAGGTTTGACTCAACTCAAGGAATAGAGCCACGACAACTTAATATAGTATTGACGTTTGAACCATATAAGACCCAGCCAGTACATGTAATTTGTCCTTCGACTATCCATGATGCGTCAGATATACAAACAAAAGAATAGTTCGCAGCTATGAGGCTAAAAATATTATTTGTAAGTGTTGAATTGGGGAGTGAGGTTGTGGAGGACGAAAGTGATTCAGTCCAAGTGTTGTGATAAGATAGCGCATGGTTGATGACATCTAGTATGGACCATTTTTTTTGCCTTTGAAGATTAGTGAATTCCTTCTTTTCCAGATAGACCAACCAATAAATGGAGTAATAGGTGGTTTTGGTTGGTTAGTGTTGTGTACGAGCAAGTCGTTGATTAGATCATGTGTGACTGGTGGGTTTTGATGTCGAGGAGGAGTGACAACAGAGGAGAGTTCCCATATTTCATGGCTGACTGGGCAGGTAAAGAGGAAGTAGGTAGTATTTTCCATGTCATGATCGCAGCGTTAACAAATAGGTGAGACATGAAGGTTACGTTTGATGAGGTTTTCTATAATCGGGAGCGCATTTTGTAATATTTTACACCATAATATTTTGAATTTATTTGGTATGTTCAAAGAACAAAGGAGTTTATATAATTGGGATGGTGGGTTATTTTCAATCATGAGAGAGTGGTATAGACGATATTCCGATCGAATCATATAAAGACCATCAGTAGTGTGATCCCATCTTAGGATATCAAGAGAGTAAGTTGACCGTGATAAAGTGATGATGAGTGGTATATCATCAGGTTGGACCATAGTTTCAAGTATATTGAGGTCCCAACTGGTCGTATGTGATTGGAAGAGTTGATTACTGTAAGATCAGCGGCGCTTTGGAGATGTTGTTGACGAGGTGGTTTTGTAGGTAGCCAAGGGTCTGTCCAGACCTGTATATTTGATCCATTTCCCATTACAGTCCGCAGTCCTTTAAAAAGTAAGCATTTTCCTTTGAGTATTCCTTTCCAAGCAAGGCTTGAGCGTCCGAGATATGTCGCCTGAAACATAGAGGTATGCGGGTAATACTTTGTTTTGTAAATATTTGTCAACAAGGAGTGAGGATTTTTCAGTAGGCGCCAATTCTGTTTTTCTAGGAGGGAGATGTTAAATGCTTTCAAGTCTCGGAAACCGATAACCCCTAGACTTTTAGGTTGTGTGATCTTCTTCCATGAAATCCAACTGATCCCGGCTCCCTCTCGATTGGAAGACCACCAAAATCTTCGCATTTGGGAAGTTAATTGATTGAGTAAATTTTTGGGTAGGGGAAAATAAGACATACAATAGGCTGGCAGAGCTGTTATAATTGCCTTGAGTAAAATTCAGTTTCCTACTGGTGAGAGTAATTTGTTGTACCAGGAAGACATTTTGTGTTGTAGACGATCATAGAGAAAATCAAGTGTCTAAGTAATGTTTCTGGAGATCCGAGTAGGCAAACAAGATATATTGTGAGACCTGTAGTATCCTATATTTGAAGAGTTTGAGATAAGGTTTGTTGCAAGCAACAGGGAATATCTTTCCCAAAAGCAATGGAAGATTTGTTGAAATTTATCTGTTGGCCAGAGACCTCGGCATAGAGAAAGATCTCCCTTGAGATTTGAAACTTCTGCAATGAATGCTTGGCAGAAGATAAGGGAGTCATCTGCGAAGAACAAGTGTGAGATTGCCGGACTACGAGGAGAGCCATGGAAACCATGAAGTAAGCATGTCCAATTGTAATGATGCAGGAGGTGTGAGACGCCTTCAGAGCCAAGCATATACAAGTAGGGAGAGAGCGGGTCCACTTGCCTAAGCCCTCTTGATGGGGCAATAAAGCCTTTCGGTGTGCCATTGATCAAGACAGAGTAGATAGCATAGGTGACCCAAGTCATCTATTGTGGGGTAAAACCAAGTTCCTCTAGCAATTCACACAGATAATCCCAGCTAACTGAATCAAAAGCTTTGCTAATGTCAAGTTTGCAAGTCATATATGGTTATTTAAGCATACGAGATCTCATGGAATTTAGGAGCTCATATGAGATAAGGATATTGTCAGTAATAAGCCGTTCCTTAATGAAAGTTGTTTGATTTTTGGATATTATGTTGTGCATAAAAAAACCCAGTCTATTTGTAAGGACTTTAGAGATGATCTTGTAGGAAATGTTCGTTAGGCTAATTGGTCGGCAGTCCATGAAATATTTTGGATGGTCGTGTTTTGGTATTAAACAGATATGAGTGTGGTTAAGGGTCTTGTCAAATATTCCATCATCGAAGAAAGCACGGACCATTGAAAAGATGTGAGAACAAATGGCTGGCCAATGATCATGATAAAAACTTGCACTTAATCTATCCGGGCCTGGTGCTTTATCATGAGAAATTTGAAACGCGACATTGGTAATCTCGACATTTGTAAGAGGTCTTGTTAGGGAAGCATTCATGCTGGGAGTGACCTTGGAAGGTAAAGAATGGAAGAGATAATCCAGATATGTGGTGGTGCGGGCCGAAAAAGGTCTATGAAGTATGAGAGGATAGTACCGGTGATTTGTGCCTGATCAAAACAGCCCTCCCCATGATTTTTTTTCATGAAAAAATGTTGATTGAAAAGACGATGTTGCTTCGTTTTTGCGTGAAAGTAAAATGTGTTGCGATCACCGGATTGTAGCCATTGCACCCTGCTCTTAGTACGCTAGTATACTTTCTCTTTTTTGAATTGGACAGATAAGTTTCGTTTTAGTGCAGTGATGTGGTCAAAATCAGGAGTTTGATTGTTGTAGGCATCATGTAATAAGGATTTGAGGTGGAGGATCTGTTGATGAGTGTTGGTTTGGTTGTGGTGGGGCCATCAGGAAAGGGCGTTACGGCTGGCTTGAAAATTAAAACTAAAATTATGCGGCAGAGGTTCAGATGTAGGAGCATTCCATGTGTTAAAGATAAGGGTTCGGACTGTTGGCAAAGCTCCCCTCCTAGAATCGTACTTAAAACGGTGATGTGGCATCTGACATTGTCCCCCAGTGTTTAAGAGAAGGGGTTTGTTGTCAGAACCAATTTAGAGAAGGGGTCTAATGGAAGCTTGAAGAAAGAGTTCATGCCAATGCATATTTTCCATTGCACGGTCAATCATTGTTATAACTAGGTGAGAGTAACGACGACCTATCCATGTGAATTTGTTGCCAACAAATTTAACATCATGGAGACCTAGAGAAGAGATAAAATGATTAAAACTACAAAAAGTATAATGTGGCCGAGTAGGACCACCTAGTTTTTCAGAATTGGAGAGAGTATCATTGATATCACCTAAAAGTAAGTGTGAGTTATGAAGGGAGGAGTTGGATGAGAGCCTATCACTCAGCAGATGCTATTGTCGGACTCCTTGGGAGTACATAGGAGGACCATATATATAATGTAAATAGAACAGTGGATAATATTGTCCAGTTACAAAAGCAGAGAATAAATTAGTGGTGGGAGTCCCAAAAATACGAAAGGAAACAGAGTAGGTCCAAAAAATAGACGACGACCCACTGGTGGAATAGCATAAAAGTTGGGAAAACCTAAAGATTGACTTAGCCGAGATATAAAAGAGGTGGATTTTTTAGTTTTCGTAAGTAGCACGATATCTGGTTTAGAAGACTTCCGGATATCTTGAAGATAAGGAATTTTCAAGGGACCACCTAATCCTTGATAATTCCAGTGCAAGATAATCATGGAGCATCCAGTGGCTGATTAGTAGCCACCACACCGGAGTTGACAGCAGTTGGAGAGTTCGGTCTTTGTCGACTTGTTGGGCTCACATCTATAGGGTCTTCTGTAGCTTTGTGAGAATGTTATGATGTGCCGCTTGATTGCCCAACTTCATGAATGATTCTAGAGAAGATTGATCTTATAAGGGGATCACCATAGGCCATGTCGTCCGCAAAGTAACCTCTGTATAGGGAACCTGAGGGAAATAAGGGGTCTATGGAAGGGAGACTGGAAGAATCAGAGACTATGGCGTGATCAATTTAATTGTGAAAAACTGGTAGGGGTGCTTCAGAATGCTCTGGATTGACATGCATGAGTGGATCATCAGTGGATTGATACTCAATGAGAGGAGCTGCTGCATGCACTTCATCCGGCTGAGGGTCTGGAGAGAGATTAAAGTGTAAGGCATCATGCGTCAACATACGACATCAATAACAAAATTTCCTTAAACGATGGTAGACAAAACGCAACAGAACATGTTCATCACCATGGTGGAGATTAACAGAGCGAACAAACAATAGAGGTGTGTTCATAGGGATCTTTACTCTGGCCCAAACATCAGTGATGGAATCTTTGGTAGATTCAACCAGATGATAGCCTTCAAAATACCCGAGCTCTTTTGTGATGTCTTCTACAACTTGCTGTGAACGGTTCCAATAGACTGTAGCTTGGAAATTTTGATAGATCGTAGTTTGGAGACAAAGGTTGAGGAAGACTCGGTCAATGAGGGTGTGTGATGGATGATAGATGACAGATGGAGTTGAGAGTGGCGGACTAACCTAGGTTTATCTGACACCACAATAATTGATATATGAGGTCTGACCAGACGGTGAATGAACATGGGCAGGCAAAGTACATGTGATCACGTGTTTGGTCTAGCTCGCCGCAACGTACACATGGTTGAGTATGCCCCATGCGCACATTCGCCTACTGGTTGAAAACCTGTCCAGAACATCAAGTCCTGAAATAAAAACGTGACGAGAAATAGATTGAAAATTATGATTATTTAGGAGATGAGATACGAATCTGATGCCACATCGTTGAAGAAGAGAAGAAGTCCTTGTCCTCATTTTCATGATCTCACTATTGTGGCGTGTCCTCACCTGAGAGCGGAGATGACAGCGTAAAAGCATTAGTTAGTTAAACATTAATTATTTTCTATTTCTATTTTTATTCTTAATCTCATTTTTTCTTACTAAAACTAGATGAATATTGATCAAATTCAAAGTCACTACAAAATTTTATAAAAATCCAACAAATTAAAAGTTTCAATGTTTACCCAAGTATTTTCATGATGAAGAATAATTTTATCAGATCTATGAAACTTGTAGATTTATAAATCGTCTTTTCTTCCTATGAACAATAAAAAGTTACTCGATTTAATATGAGATGTTTTTACATTTTCTATAAAAAAAAACATTATGTGAATTTGAATATTTATTACTAAATCAAAGATTAAGATATTTTTTTGTACTTGATGTGAATTCGTATGTGAATTTAGGTTAGAAAGAAAGAGAGAAATCGTTTGAAAAAAATACCATGTGCTCTAGGGTTTCTTTATTGATCAAAGTGTTATATTTTACAATAAACTAAAACCCTTTATATATAACCCCAAAACCCGAACCCATTAGAAAAATCTAGAAAATTTAATTTTCCTAAAATAGACCATATTGTACCCTTCCACTCACGTCATTCATTTAGCCAATTCTATTGGGCCCTCTAATACTATTTATGTCATATTTATTAAAAAAAACTTCACATTGACATAAAATCAATCTCTACAAATCCTTAGTTGCGCACTTATATAGTTTTAGGGGCATCCTGCTTCTTTTAGCAGCGGAAGACTTGGAGTATGTCCAAACAATGTTTGAACTTCTCTCTGATGACTGGCTTGGTTAACATGTTAGCTATATTCTCTAAAGTATACACCTTTTCCAACAGAACTTCATCTGAAGCTGAAAGTTCTATGATCTTATGAAACTTCACACCTATGTGCTTCGTCCTTGCATGATACACCTGATTTTTAGAGCGCTTTGACTATCACAATGTAACTGAACACCACTTTGCTCCACATGTATTCATATTCAGTGGTAGAATTTTGCAATAACAGATTGTAACACATATCTCTAACAAATAGGACCTCCTGCAAGAGTACAAACATATCTTGTAGTAGGCCTTTTGTTATCTAGATCACCTGCATAATCCGAATCTACATATCCCACAACTGAACCACAATTTAGACATCCAAATATTATCCCATAGTCAGTTGTACATGTCAAGTACCTGAGTATCCATTTTACCGCGTTCCAATGTTCTCTTCCGAAATTAGACATGTACTTACTTAACTAATAGCTTGTGTTGAATCTGGTCTAGTGCACACCATATCATATATAAAATAGCCAACTGCACTAGCATAGGGATCTTTCGCCATATATATGATTTCTTCATCAGACTTAGAGCATTGAGATGCTGAAAGTCTGAAGTGGATGGCCAAAGGTGTAGACATTATCTTGATGTTTTTCATGTCAAATATTTCTATTGTTTTTTCGATATAACTCTTTTGAGAAAGCAATAATCTCCTATAGTTTCTATCTCGAGAATCTCCATTCCAAGGATCTTCCTTGTAGCTCATATATCCTTCATCTCGAACTCTCTTCCCAATAGCCCTTTCAATTCTTCAATATTCTCCATATTATTTCCAGCAATAAGCATGTCATCAACATACATCAACAAAAATATGGAAAAACTACTTTCAAGCGACTTAGTGTAAAGGCAACAATCATACTCACATCTTTGGTAGCCTAAGTATATCATGTGTGAATCAAAATGTTTGTACCATTGCCTAGGATCTTACGTTAAACCGTATAGTGATTTCTTAAGTCTGCACACAAGCTTCTCTTCACCTGGTTTCAAAAACCCTTAAGGTTGCACCATATAAATTTCTTCCTCTAAATCTCCATAAAGAAAGGCTGATTTCACATCCATTTTTTCAAGATGCAAATCCCGGCTAGCTACCAAACTCAACACAATTCGTATAGAAGTGTGTCTAACAACAAGACTCAAAATTTCGTCATACTCAAATCCTTTATGTTCTGATTATCCTATTGTTACTAAACTTTCCTTGAACTTTACAGTTTCTTTTTCAGATCTCCTATCTTCCTCTTGAAAACCTACTTGCAATCAATCTCCTTCTTGCCTTTTGGTAAAGGGACAAGATTTTATGTCTAATTTTTTCTCCAAGCTAACGTTTTCTTCAGTCGTGGCACTAATCCATTCTTCCTTATCCAAACTAGTTATAGCTTCGTTGTAATTTGAAGGATCATTTGTGTGAACTACTTAAGTGTAGTTAACCATGTCTTCAAACCCGTATCTTTCAGGAGGCTTGATCACACATTTTGGTCTTCATGAAATCGTTGTTTCCTTTGTATTTTTGACTTCTTCTCTTTGCTTATCACTTCTTGATGCATTTTCTTCCTGTGGAATCTCTAAAAGGTTTTTTCAGTCTCAATCGTCATTTTCTATTGTTCCGATCTTGCTTGTTGCACCATCAGTTACTCATCAAAAACAACATCTCGACTGATCACCCTTTTCCTTGCTTCAGGATCCCATAACTTGAAGTCTTTTACACCTTTCTTAAAGCCAATAAAGATGTACTCCTTGGATTTTGAATCCAGCTTAGATCTTTTATCACTAGGGAAAAGCATATAAGTTGGACATCCAAATATCTTTGAGTTTCAAAGATCAATAATTTTCCCAGTCCAAACCTCTTTTCCTTCAAGAGATTTCCTTGGCGATCTATTGATGAGATAGAACAATGTATTTACTACTTCTATCCATAACTGCTTTGGTAACCATGCATTCAACCTCAAAGACCTCGCCTTCTCAGCAATATATTGATTCATTCTCTCACTCACCCCGTTTTGTTGAGGAATTTTTCTTACTGTAAAGTGCCTTTGAATTCCCCGTTCCTCGTAGAACTTCTGGAATTCGCCATCGGTATACTCTGTGTCATTATATGACTTGAAGTACTTCATCTTTCTCCTTTTCTGGTTTTCAACTTTAGCAATCCAAATCTTGAAATTCGCGAACACCTCATATTTTTTCCTTAAGAAGTACACCCAAACCTTTTTGGAGAAGTTGTTAATGAACAAAACAAAGTACCTTGAGCCTCCTAATGACTGCTCTCTCGTTTGTCCCCACACATCCGAATGAGAATATTCTAGAAGACCCTCTATTTTGTGTTTTCCCATTTTAAAAGACTCTTTAAACTGCTTTTCCATCACAAAGAACTTGCAGTAATCCATCTTACAACTCTTCAACCTATCTAGAAGACCCCTTTTTTGGAGTTCGTTCAGACCATGTTCTCTAATATGACCCCAAACGAATGTGCCATAAGCAACACAATATGCATCAGATTATGCAGCTGCAGCTTTACCTGCAACCATACTTCCAACCATTCGATATACGCTTCCACTTATCATCAGGCCTTTCATCGTGACCAAGTCTCCTTTGCATACTAAAAAAAAATTATCTCGTTCTTCTCCAACGAATTTGTATCCGTTTCTCACAGTGTACCCAAGGAGATTAAATTCTTCTTCACCTTAGGAACATGCTTAACGTCAGTCAATGTTCTCACTGCACCATCATGCATCCGAAATTTGATCTGTCCAACACCGATGATAGTACATGGTCTGTCATCTGCCAACAGAACATATCCTATGTTCCCACTCTTATATATCTCAAACAGATGTCTGTTATGGGTCATGTGGAATGATGCACCTGAGTCCATGATCCACGAATCTGCGTGATTTCCTGATGTGACTGCTAACTGATAACACTTGAATTTCATGGTTTGTACATAACATTTCTTATCATTTTTAGCTCT
>OVBE01016271.1:0-11022 GCA_900406425.1 Iberis pinnata | reverse complement strand
ATTATAATTTATTTCATAGTAAGTATATATATATATATATATGGTTTTTAAATATAATTCTAAATTAATTGTTTTTTTTTAGCATAAATATATTTCATTAGATTGAACTAGAGTTTACGGCATATGTATATAATGAATTTACAATACATGAAAGTATACGTGAAAATGAATGATACATAGAGTTATGCATATCCTTTTATTGTGCCAAATTATGGGCTATACTATTAGAAGAACATGATGTCCATGTAAATTGAATCTCCGAAAATCTATTTCTCCAAGTGCAGATATCTCTACTCCAATTACCAAATTGAAAAACTACCATCTGACCATTTAACACCTTAAACAAAGTCTGGTTATCCCCTTCAAAACAGAGTCTACGATATCCCAAACTCCAAGCATATTGCATATCAAGAAGAAGGGCTTGAGCTTCAGCTTCCAATGGCGTTTGCAGGTATCGTCCAGTAGCTTGCCCGGTGTTACAAAAGTCTCCATTAGAGTTCCTAAACATCCAGCCTGCATACGTATTTGATTCTGTATTGAAAAAAGATGCATCGTAGTTGCATTTAATCCAACGTAAATCTGGTTTTTTCCACTTTGAGCAGCCTAGTGTTGTACTGTATATGACCGACTTAATATTAGCATATATATAATTATCTACACCTATACTTGCTCTCTGAATGATTAAAATTGTGGGAAAGTGTTTATCTTAAAAAATTTCTTTGTTCCTCGCTTTCCATATCTCCCATAGGAGATACCAAGGTAGTAACTTCTTTGAATGAGTGAAGTTGTTATAAGTGTAGTAATCCAACAGATGAGATAACTTTGCTATAAAATCGATATTAGAATCTTCAAAAGCCATATTCGGGATATCTAAAGACCTCCAAATATCACCCAGACTATGACATGTAAAAAACAAATGGTTTATTGTTTCAGATTGTAAGCATCTCATACATCGATCATCAAGTATAATATGTCTTCGTTAGAGTTCAGCTCTAGTTGCTAAGGTGTTGGTACACAGTCACCATAAGAAGTGTTTAATTATAGGCATGATGTCCAATTTCCATAATCAATTTCGGTATTCTCGATATGTCGATGTATCGAGTAAGAAATTGGACTCTTCAAAACTTCGTGCCGCTAGTCTATAGCCAGTATTCACAGAAAAATCGCCATTCAGTGAAGGAGACCAGCCTATACAATCTGGATACTTGATTAAAGGGAGCTTGATGGAAGTAATGAGTTGACGATCATCACCATAAATTAGTGCATATATTCTATCCTGATTCAAAGTATTTTGAGATCGGTTTATGATATCACTAACTTTAGTGAATTGTACAAGATTTTCATCTCGGGAACAAGGGGCTCAGGGTGGATCCGTAGGGAGCCAACAGTCATTCATATACACAGAATTTCCATCTCTAATCAAATAACACATACCCTTTTTCAGTAGATCTCTCCCATGTATCAGAGAGCGCCAAGCAAAGGATGAGTTTCTTCCTGAAGTAGCTTGTAGAATTGAGCAATTCCTGTAGTATATGCTACGATAAATACGTGCGACCATGCTTTTGGGAAATTGAAGTTTTCTACAAATCTGCTTTGCCAATAGAGCATCGTTGAAAATCTCAAGATCGCGAAAACCAATCCCACCATTATGTTTTGAAATACAAAGTTTCTTCCATTCCAAGCAATGCATTGCTTTATCCTTGTCTTGATTTTGTGTCGACCACCAGTATTTAGCGATTTCACGTTCAATTCCTTCAGTTATCCCCTTTGGTAATTTAAAGCAGCTCATCGCATATAACGACATGGATTGAAAAATTGATTTTAAAAGTATTTCTTTGCCAGCAGTTGACAAAAATTTCTTGGACCATGATGAAGTTCTTTGCTTTATACGTTCAATCAAATAATGAAAGATATCTCTCTTTTTTCCTCCAATCAATTTTGGTAAACCTAAATATTTACTGCATCCTCCAATATTATTAATGCCTAACAAAAGAAGGACACGAGTACGACATAGATTTGGAATATTGTGGCCAAAGTGAATGCTAGATTTGTCATTATTGATTAATTGGTCAGAAGCCAATTCATATTGATGGAAGATATCATGAATCACTTGGGCAGAGTTAGTCATTGCTCGATAGAAAAATAGTGCACCATCAGTGAATAGAAGATGACTAACTATTGGACCGTGACAGCTGATATTAATACCTTGAAGACGGTTTGTTGTAAAGCTCGTTTTATCATATGACTAAGGATTTCCGAACATATTATAAATAAGTAAGGGGAAAGCGGATCACCCTGTCGTAATCTTCTATCTGGTTTAATGAAACCACGAGCTTCACCATTAATTTTGATCGAGAATGTTACAGATCTAACACATGTCATCAACCATCTAACCCATGTTAAGGAAAATCCCAAATGAATCATACTTTCTTGTAGAAAATCTCATTCAATACGATCGTAGGATTTTTGAGATATATGTTTGCATCGCCATGAATGTAGAGGAACAACTCTTACGGACTTTTAAGGCATTAAAACTTTTGTGAGCAATCAACACATTATATGTAATTTGCCGATAATGGACAAATGCACCTTGTTCTTCTGAAATTAAAGATGGTAGGTGTTTCTTTAAACGATTTACTAGCACATTTGATATGATTTTATAGCTAACATTGCAAAGTGCGATGGGTCAAAAATCCAACATACGTTGAGGAGACTGAATTTTTGGGATTAAACAAATATTTGTATGATTGAGATTTGAATCTAGAGTTGAATTGTCGAAAAAGTGTTGAACTTCAGTGAACACATCATCTTTAATATCATCCCAATACGTTTGATAAAATTATGCTGTGAATCCATCAGGGCATGGGGCTTTAGAGACATTGATTGAGAAAACAACATCTTGAATCTCTTGTATTGTGACTGGTTGAGTTAGATCCTGATTTATGCTTGTAGAGAATCGTTTTGGGAATCCATAAAAAAATTGAGAGAAGTTATTTGGATAAGTAGTGGTGGAACGAAATAAGCTAGTAAAGTAATTTGTAGCTACTTGAGTTAATTCAGCTTGGCCATGATATGGGCGACCTGCATCATCATACAATATGCTTATCATGTTGTGAGTTGATCTCTGTTTCACTAAGTGAAAAAAAAACTTGGTGTTTTTATCTCCACATTTAAGCCATTTGTTCCTGCTTTTATTTTTCCAGAATATCTCTTCATCAATGTAAGCCTGATGTAAATGTCTTCGAAAATTATGTATATGTGATGTCTGCATCCCTTGCTTGATAGTGTCTTGAAGCTTCGTTTTAAAGAATGCAATATCAGTTTTAGAATTGGCTCGATGATGCTTTTTCCATTGAAAAATCTTTCCATGACAGCTTGCTAATCTAGTATGAAGATTTGTACCTACAGGTTTCGACTTCCAAGCGTTTACCACAGTAGCATTAAAGTTGTCCTTATTAACCAAACGATAATCAAATCGAAAATCTTTTCTTTTAGGTTCATCAGATGTGATGAAATATACAACAACAAGTCTATGATCGGAAAAACCGATATCCAAAAAATTCAGCATATGAATCGCCATAATTTTGTAGCCATTCCGGGTTCACAAGTGTGCGATCTAAGCAGCATTGAACGTGGTGATTGTGTGGTTTTCCCATCCAAGAAAATTTGTCTCCCTTGAAAGATAAATCTTTGAAATTACATTAGTTATATAAATCCCTAAAAGCATCAAATGATTGTAATGGTCGAAGTATGCCACCTTGTTTCTCTGAATTGTCCAATATTTCGTTAAAATCTCCAATGCATATCCAAGAGTCCATTCGATAAGGAGCTAATGATTTTAATTTTTTCATATTATGTGTCTAAACTCTGGTTTTGGATGACCATACACACAAGACAAATTAAACATACTTCCATTAACTTCAACTAAACAGTCAATTAAATTTGCACAAGAACTTAAAACCAAAACAGAAATGGGGGATTTCCACATGAGGATTAAACCACCACTTAAACCTAAAGGAGAGACTATGATACTATGAAGATAACCCAAGTCATAAGCTATCAAACACACATATTCATCTTGTTTCTTTGTTTCCATGAGGAAAAATGATATCCGGGAGATAGTGATGTGCTAGCTCCTTAAGATGTCAAACTACCAGGTTATTTCCCAGGCCACGACAGTTCCAATTGAGTGTCTTCATGGATCCAGTGGTGTTATCGGACCCACCGCGCCTCCGGGTTTGGTTTCTGCATCATTCGCTTCATTCTCAGTTTCTGGTTCATCATTCTTTGTGTAACTTGGGCCAGCCTCATCATCATGTTTACGCTTATGTGTATGTAAGACAATCTCCATGTTATGATTTTGATCATATGGGCTTTCGACATGATCAACAACAGGCTCCATGGGTGAATAAGTGTGATGTGGAACAATTTCAGAATCAGTCACCTCCTGTATAATGATGCCACGGTTTACAGGGGGATCAAGGAAACCATTTTGTTTTGGTTCCTCATTGTTATCATCATCGGGATGATCATCATGTTCACCATTGGGTAGCAGACAATATCTTGTATCATGAAGAATTAATTCGAAAATTTCACGAAAGCCTCGCAGCCTCTCATACCGAAATTGCAGTAAAGTGTTGCTTCCCCCGAAGAATTGGAAATTACGCCTGAACTTAAGTGGTTGAGTTGCAGGTCAGTTGATCCGCACTCGGGCGTGCTCTGCTTTGTTATCAATAGCAGAGTGATAGTCAATGTCCATCACATGACCAAGAGCCTGAGAGATATGTTCAATAACTCCATGATTCAAGTATTGGAGGGGAATTCCTCTGACTTGTATCCAAAATGGAATGTAATTCAAAGTCTCAAAATCAAAGCCTGGATACCATCTCTCAATGATAAGCATCCGATCAGAGAATGCCCAAGGGCCACGCCTTAACACCATCATCATCGCTTCCTCCGATGCAAATACAAATTGAAACCGACAACCTTCGAGAATACGTCCTCGGACCACTCCAATTTATCCCCAATTCCTTGGTAAATTGACAATGATAGACCTTAGACTCTGCTTCCTTGGCATGACTGGACGACCAACAATGGAAAATCTATTTTCCATTACAGCCTGACTTACTACATCCATAGAAAGCACCACCGGTGGGTCATTAATACCCAACTCAATTCCTTGCAACGCATTACGAAGATTGTCTGCCATAGTTGAAAGAGGAGAGGATTGTATCGAAAAGTGATACACGAACCATAAAAATCTCTTATATAAGAATAAGAGATCGTGAGTGATGTAACTCTTCTCACAAAAAATAAATAACTTCCTTGTGGTGAGATGGGACCATAAAGTCCTAAAAATCGGGATTGTGAATCAATATCGTTAAGTAACTTCAAAATCCAAAAGCATATTATTGGATTTTGGTGATCGTAGTGTTTGAAATACACGATAACTGTCGTCTGAAAAGTCACATGTGAAATCGCCATAAAAGTAGTTTTACTAATTAATATATATATATATATATATATATATAATTTTAGTTATATTTTTGTTTTAAATAAGTTATTCATTTTTAAAAAGTGAAGTAATTTTTTTTCAAGATTTTGTTTTTATTTATATTATTAGATATATATTTAGTTACATAAATAGTAGTAAAAAACATTTCAAATTGTGTTCGGTAATAAAAATAATATATTTATTTTTCTTCTTTTTGTCATTAAAGAAATTTTTTTGTTTGTTTATTAAACTAATGGTAAACGATGTAATTTTTAACAAATAAAATGTTTATTTTAAAAAGTTTTCGTTTTTTAATATATAGAAAATTAATTAACCGAAGACATGTTGAAAGTTTGAAACGTATACGCGAACCTTATCTATCATGTATTTATATGGTCACTCGAGATATAATATGTTCTTTATCAAAATAAGAAATATAATATGTTCCAAGTTGACTTCTACATGACGTAATCTGAACAAATTTCATATATCATACCGTTTTGATTCAAGAAAATATTCGATCACATTTAATATTTATGTACAAACCAAACCAAACCAAACCAATATCTTTAAAAATTTATTAGTGTGTATTAACTACTTGGCCGACTAAAGTTTCCAATATAAAACAAATAATAATTGGAAGACAAATGCCTCTCAAACAAAGACCGATTGATTTGACAATGATAAAACGAACCGGACTGGAAAGAAATTATAAAAAAAATAAACTGAATGGGTCGCAGCTTCGCAGGTTGTGTCCAAGTCCAAGTTTATAAGGGAGGCTGGAGGCACATATTTAATAAGTTTTTTGAACAAAAGGTTTTCATTTATACGTTAGTTTATAAGAAAATAAAAATTAAGGCAATACTAGCATAAAAAAAAAAAAAATTAAAAATATTAAAACTGGAAAAACAAGATGAATAATTGTAGCCAAAAGAGAGCAAGATATAAACTACTAATTAGAGTTAAATATAATATTTACTCGGTTTTTTTTGTACATTTCTGAATAATCGTCTTCATTACCTTTTTTATACCACAAATTTGGGGTAGCAATCAAATCCAAATAAATTTTGATTCTAACGATGAACATCAAATCAAAACAGAGACTGATATAAAAACTTATAATCCTTTACACCAACGTCGTTTTTCACCGGAAACTTCGACAATCCTTATTGTAAGTGTTTTTCTCGAGATTGTACGCATTCCTTACGTTTGTTTTAATTCGATATTTGAGTGTGCATATCAGATTTGATATCGATTTTATCCTGAGAAACAGCAGTGCAAGCAAAGAAAAGCACATAATCACCACCAACACCAATGGCTGCAATGCGACAAGTGGTTGAAAACTAGTAAGAAGTTTCAATCCTAAAGTCTGTAAAGTTGATCATGAATGTCAAACTAAAACTATCTCTAAAAACCAATAATCACAACTCTCCCTTCCCCGGAGACACTAGCAAGACACAAACGTTTCTACCACTAACACAAACTCGAAGTAACCGCTATCAAATAAGACTCTCTAAAGACGCTGATAATTCGTATCAAACTGCTCAACCTAGAAGCTATACTAAACATATAGTCTGTAAGAACCGGAGACTTTGCCATCTCTTATGGGCCTCAAGACAAATAAGCCCAGCTCGCAAGTGTTGAATGAAGAAACACTTGAGCCCAAGACGAAGCCCACCGCGCCAAAGACTGGAGAAACATTTTCTTCTTCAACCTGAAAACAACAAAAACAGAGAGACGTTACAAACAACAAAATTTCAAAATCAGGAAAAGCAAAAGCATATTACAGATCCATTTAGCTACACAACAAATATCAATTATTGACTGATGAATGGGAAGATGACAAATGTCTAGGGCGAACACAATCTCTGTCAATTTGTTTCTATAAATCCAAAACTTTTGTGACATAGTTGTTAAGTTGAAAAGAATCAATAAAGCTTATCTTTCAAATCAATTTTCTTCTCTCTTCTTGCTTTCATGGTATTAGAGCATGGAAGCTCAAAACTACCCTACTTTAAGTATCTCAAATTGTGTTACCATAAAACTCACTAAAAGGAACTATATCCTTTGGAAAAGTCAGTTTGAAATCTTTCTTGTTGGACAAAACCTTATGCTATTCGTAAATGAAGCTTATATTCAACCAGCTGCAACCATCCTAGTTCCAGGCATAGCTCGTGATGGTGAAGTTGTGAACCCAGAATATCCAGAATGGCAGAGAGGGGACTTAGTCGTTAAATCATGGCTGTTGGGTTCTTTCTCTGAAGATATCTTAAGTGTTGTCACTAACTGTCAAACTTCGCAGGATATCTGGAATGCTTTAGCAAGACACTTCAATAGAGTGTCTTCCTCAAGGTTGTTTGAGCTTCAGAGGCAACTTCAAACAACCCAGAAAGGAGACAAGAACATTACATACTATCTAAAGGAAGTAAAAGCTTTATGTGACCAGCTTTCATCTATTGGGAGTCCTGTTCCTGAAAATATAAAGATCTTTGCAGCACTTCATGGACTAGGCAGGGAATATGAGCTTATCAAAACTAGTATTGAAGGCTCAATGGATTTGTTGTAAAATCCTACCTTTGAATATGTAATCCCAAAGCTCACTAACTACGACAACGGGATCCAGTCTTATACACCTGACATAGTCTTACCTCACCTGGCCTTCACTACCATCAGATCTGGAACTCAGTCTTCTTACTATAGAAATAGAGGAAGAGGCTACGAAAACAAGGATCCTTCAGAGGCAGAGGATTCTCAACAAGGGGAAGAGGTTTCCTTCAACAAATCTCATCATTTTCCTCTTCTTCTGCAAGGTCTGTCAGCTCATATGGAGAAGATAACAGACCTCAATGTCAGATCTATGGAAAACCAAGCCATCATGTCATAGATTTGATTATTCCTACCAGTTTAAAGAAATGCCAGCAGCTTTAGCAGCACTCAGGATTACTGATGTTACAGATCACTCAGGAATATAATGGTTCCCATACACTGGTGCGACAGCATACATCAGAAACTCCCCTCAGAACTTACAAAATGCACAACCATATCATGGAACTGATGCAGTTATGGTTGGCAATGGGGAGTTCCTATGTATCACTCACACTGGATCTACTGCTTTGCCTGCCTCTTATAGTAAGTTCAACTTAATGGTGTTCTTGTGTGTCATGTCATTGCTAAGTCTTTGATTTCAGTGTCAAGTGTTACAAAAGAGTATCCATGTGCCTTTGAATTTGATTGTGATGGTGTATTGATAAAGGACAAGAAAACACAGAAGGTTTTAAGTCTGGCAAAAGGAACTGAAGGTCTATGCATGCTTAAGGATGCTCCTACACAAGCTCATTTCTCATCTAGATAACTATCTACTAGTGAGGAAACTTGGCACATGAGGTTGGGCCATCCTAATGATCTAGTGTTACATAAACTTGCTTCAAATAAGCTCATCTCAGTCACCAAGAATCACTCAGTCATGTGTGAAGCTTACAGATTAGGAAAAAGTAGTAGATTGCCTTTTGTTTCTTCAGATTTTTTGCTTCCAAACCCCTAGAGAAGATTCATTGTGATCTATGGGGGCCATCTCCTATAATGTCTTTGCAAGGATTTAAGTATTATGTAGTGTTTATTGATTAATGGTCAAGGTTTGGTTGGTTCTACCCTCTGAAATTAAAGTCATATTTCTTTTCTACATTATGTCTATTTCAAACATTGGTAGAAAATCAACTAAACACTAAAATACAGACTTTTCAGTGTGATGGAGGTGGTGAATTCATTAGCAACAAGTTTCTGAATCAACTAGCTCTAAGTGGGATCAAACAACAGATATCCTGCCCATACACGCCTCACCAGAATGGCTTATCATAAAGAAATCACATACATATTACTGAGTTAGACATGTCCATGATGTTTAATAGTTCAATGCCTCTGAAATATTTGGGTACAGGCATTTTTACAACCAATTTTTTAATAAATAATTTGCTTACTACAACTCTAAAAAACAAGGTTAGTCCACTTCAAAAACTATTTGGCAAGGTGCCAGACTACACATCCTTAAGGTCCTTTGGATGTGCTTGCTACTCGACTCTAAGTGACTAGGCCTCACACAAATTTGAGCCTAAATCATTAACATGTTATTCTAGGCTATAATGAGATATATATATATATATATATATATATAAGGGTTATAGATTCCTATATCCCCCTATTGGAAGAGTCTACATCAATAGACATGTACTGTTTGATGAAATTCTCTTTTCAGGAAAATACAATTCATATCATCGAGTGCAAGCAACTTCCTTGTTGAATGCCTAGCAAAGAAGCTTTACCCCTACACAAAAAATTGTGCTCTTAACGAGTGAAGAATCATCACCAGCAAGTGAGACAACTTCCTTACAAGTTGATCCAGTTCATATACTTGTTCATCATAATACTGCTTCCCTAGCTGAGTTTGAATCTGATTTTCTGCACCAACATTTGTCCACTCATGACTCATCTTCTACTCATAATTCTGAACAGACTACTATAATTGAAGGGGAGTGTATTGAGCGTACGACAGGCTCTGACCCTGTTCCTATAGGCGATAACACTTCCCCTTCATATGTTAGGTCAGTCACTTCGGAATCTCTACAAGAAGTTCCACAAACCTCACCAACTCCAATTCATCAAATGGTCACAAGGTCAAAAACAAGTATTAGGAAACTTAATCCTTAGTATATACTACTCACTCAACAAGTATCCTATCCAAATCCAAAAACTATTACAACAAAATTGAAAGATTCAGGCTAGAAACAAGCCATCAATACTTGGTCTCTTGTTCCTTTTGATCCAAAAATGCATGTCTTAGGATGTAAATGGGTCTTCCACACTAAATTAAAGGCAGATAAAAGTCTTGATAAACTTAAATCTAGAATAGTAGCTAAGGAGATTAATCAATATGAAGGATTTGACTACTTGGAAACCTATAGTTCAGTAGTGAGAACAACTACTGTTAGATTGGTACTTCATACTGCTACTATTATGAATTGGGAAATCAAGCAGTTAGATGTTAAAAATGCATTATTGCATGGAAGTTTATCAGAAACAATATACATGAAACAACCTTCTGGATTTGTTGACAGAACAAAACCCATGAATGTTTGTAAACTACATAAACCATTCTATGGGCTCAAACAGTCCCCTAGAGCATGCTTTAATAGGTTCAACACTTATTGATGACTCTGAATTTTCACGGTTTTTACTTATCAATTAGCATCGATTTTGAGGTCTAAAAGCGTGCATACATCATATTTATAGTTGATTTCACTAACTTTGGTGTTTTTAGGAATTTTGCATTAGAATTTGCATATGCACGCATTTTGGAGGTTTTTTAGGACTTTCAAGTATTTTTGGAAAGGATTTGAGAAAGTATGGAAAAACAACACTTGACGTTGTAATGGACTTAGCACTCAGTACTCAACTGTGGAATGAACTGAACTTACCTTCAAGCAGCTGCAGGATCGATCCCAACTCAGTGTAGGATCGATCCCAGGCACCTCTGC
>OVBE01016270.1:0-11022 GCA_900406425.1 Iberis pinnata | reverse complement strand
AACTAGAAAATGACAAGAAACGTTATGTAAAAATCCTAAAATTCTAGTGTTATCAGTCAGCGTTGATGTTTGTGGGAGATTTTTTTCGGATGCGACGCGGTTATCTCCCAGTACAAGGGTGGTCGACAAGGTCCATTACCCAACGGAATGTTTTACGTATCGTGGAAGAACCAATACAAGGTCGTCGGTGGGGTACCAAGGAAGATATGGAATTTGGCACCATCGATGGTTCTTTGTGAAGGTCAACGACGTGTCCGTTCCGTCATGTGCCTACGATTATTCCATGAGATGTAATATATGCCTTGGTAGAGCTTCGCGTTGTCTTCGTGTTCTCCTTAGTTCGCACTAATCCATTCGTCTTTTGTTTTCAGATAGTCATTTGCCTATCAAGAAGTATTCCCCCAGTTTCTTCGATAACATCAGGAAGATACAAGCCCTGGGGCTGACGCTGTGGACAGACATTACTCGAGAGAACATCAACGAGCGTCGATCTATCTACGCCAGAGGTGCATTTGATTATTGTGTCTGTTAACATCTTTGTTTCTTTTTGTTGCTAACTTGCTTACTCTCTCTTTTTAGTCGATTGGGATCGGTGTCCGGTACCTCGTCTAACTCAAATGTCGTCATCGTTCGTTGAGGAGCTGAGAGCTGCGGCTCTGAAGAAACAAGCTGAAGCTGCGGCAAAGCTGTTGGGATCAGTGAGAGTGCTGATAACGTAGCGGAGGAGGTCGCGACAGAAAAAGAGAAGCATGTTGAGGTATCTGTCGCAGCGACTCTATCTAAGAAGGCAGCTGGAAAGAGGGTTCTCCAAGCTTCTCATAAGAGGAAGAAGACTGCGGCTGCCGAGGTGAGGGCACAGAAGAAGGCCTTCAACGCAAAACTGATAACCAATGAACCCATTGACGCTCCTCCGGTGAGAGAGGTGCCAAGCAAGCCGCACCAGGTTGCGAATATCGAGATTGTTGCTGACGAGCCTCAAATAGAAGATCGTTCGATTATTCAGGTTGAAACGCAAAAAAGTGAGGAGTCTGGAGACGCGGGGGAAGAAAGTGGCTTCGAAGAAGTGGATGAAGAAGCTTTGGCTCATGGTGGGTCGCACTGTTTGGAGAACACTGAGAAACTTCCTTTCAGCTTTCACTACGACGACGTGCTCAGGATGGACGAAGATCCTATTTCTTGTGGGCAGTTGGTGAGTCAGCTGATTCCCTTTGGTGCCCTCGACCAGTCAGCTATGTAGGATAGGTCGAATGAGATGTTCAACGACTTCTCCTCGTCCTATATCAGGGTAAGACTCCTTGCGTACTTATTCGTTCGTCGACTGGTACTAATTTGCATTATTGCGCAAACTGAACAGATGGCGAACCACATGTTCAGGTGGTTCGAGCTAAAGGTGAAACTGTCCCGCGAGGCTACTATAGCTGCTCGTGAGAATGCGGATAAGTATATCGCGTTGTATCGGGGTGAGAAGGAAACGTCTAGAAATTTGGTCGCGGTTAGTAAAACGGTTGAGGCGCAAGCGGCTGATGCGTATGCGTTGGCCGAAAGAGCGACTTTGACCATGAAAGCTGCCAAGGCAGAGTGCGAAGTCATGAAGGTTGAGAGGGATGGGCTCGCTGTTCGCAATGAAGAGCTTGAGCATGAAGTGAAGAGGCTTAACGAGGAGAACCGTGTGCTCGCAACCCGGTATTATGACGCGAACAAGGAGAGATCAAACGTGATCAGGAAACTTGACGTTATGATCAGGGAGGCTGTTGCGAAGGCTGGGGAAGCTTGGATTGCATCTTTCGATGTGCAATTTGGGAAAGTGCGCAGGCATTTGGATGGGCTGTGCAAAGCTCATCCACTGGATGAGCCATCGCCTGCTATACGAAGGCCGATGAGCTCTTCAGTATGGTGATCGGTTTTGGTGGCGCGGTTCCTGACTTTCTTCGCGAGTCTCTCGCAGAGCAGCTTAAGGAGAAGCAAGAGGCTAGAAAGTTGATCGAGGTCGTAGACCTTTCTGCATAAGACCTTGCTTGCCTGTCGAGGCGACCGGAAAAGACTGTTCAAGCATTTGATGACCAAGGTTTTTCGATTCAGCCTGCTAGGGCGAATGACGAGGGAGCGAATGGCAGTGCTGCGGATGATAACGTTGTTTAGTGCTGCTGTTTAGGGCCTTTTCACTTATCTTTTTTTTTCTTCCTTATGTAGTCTCGTCGTATTTTGGCTGCGGTTGCGTTTTGTAAAAACTCCTACTTTAAATGGTATTTTATGCTTTGGACTTGTCGTGCTTTCTATCATATTTTCGTTTTGTTGCGGCTAATTGTGTCTTATTTAAATGGGTTCGAGGCTGCGTTAAACTCGGCTTATCCTTGTGTTCCATTTTGTCGGTGATCCGGCGAGTCTGGGCTCAGCTTATTAGGTGATCATCGCTTGCTGGAACATGCGAGCCTATAGCTCGACTTTTCGGGTGCAAGTGTTATTGCGTAATGGTTCCTTATTCCTATACTGATTGTTTAGCTAGAATGTCACTGCGGGCAAGGGGCTCGGATTTTGGTATTTTACGAGGGTTGCCTCGGCGAGGCTGGGCTCGGCTTTCCTTAAATTATTTTCGAGGGTTGTCTCGGCGAGGCTAGGCTTGGCTTTCGTTTATTTACATTTTTGCGAGGGTTTCCTTGGCGAGGCTGGGCTCGACTTTTGTTTTGCGCACAATCTGATATGAACTAAAGTTATTATTAAATAACGGAGGGTAATGAGGGCGTCTATCCCCCCCCCCCAAAGGAGCGATGATAAGTAAGAACTATAAAACCTTTTTTTGTCAGAGCTAGACCCTTATTTCGGGCTGCCTACATACCCATTATAGAGGGGTCAAGCCATTCGTAGTTCGGGGTGCGTCCATACCTGAGTTAGTAGTGGTAGAGTTTGAGATGACGTACGTTCCAGGAGCGCGGTTTCATGGTTCCATCTAAGTCAGCTAGCTGGTAGACGCCGGGTTTGACGATCTTAGTTATTTGGTATGGTTCTTCCTATTCTACGCCGAGCTTCTCTGCTCTATACTCCTTTGTGTTGTCGAAGACATGATGCAAGACTAGATCGCCTTCGCTGAATCGTCGGACATTCACGTTTTTGTTGTAGTATCGTGTCGCGGCCTACTGATAATTTTGGATATGCAGGAGGGCTCTATTGCGGCTTTCATTTTCCTCGTCGAGGCGGTCGTGCAACATCGCATCCTTGGCCTCGGTGTTCTCGGGTACTGTTAGTCTTCTGAGGCTATATACGTTGACTTTGGACGGTACCATGGCTTCGATGCCGTGGGCCAGAGAGAACGAAGTTTGGTTTATCGCTCTTTTAGGCGTTGTTCGGTGCAACCAAATCACCCCGTCTAGCTCGTCGGCTCAAAGTCCCTTCTTCTTCTCTAGTCTCTTCTTTAAACCATTGACGATAGTCTTGTTGGTTTCTTTGGCTTGGCCATTTTCTTGGGGGTACTGGGGCGTCGAATGGCTGAGTCGAATCCTCCATTTCGCGCAGAAATTTTCGAACTGGTGTGAGCAGAACTGCGTCCCATTGTCCGTGACGATTTCGTAGGGTAGTCCATGCCTGCAGATGATATAATTCCAGACGACGTTCTGCACTTGGGTGTCGTGTATCTCAGCGTAGGATTTGGCTTTGACCCACTTGGTGAAGTAGTCCGTCATGACGAGGAGGTATTTCCGACCACATGATGAGGGCATCAGCCCGAGAATATCCATCGCCCACCGCATGAAGGGGTATGGAGATGCCGAGCTACGCATGAGCTCCATCGATTGGTGGACATTGGGGGCGTGTTGTTGGCATTGTTCGCACTTTAGGGCGTACTTATGGCAATTCGCAATCATAGTGAGCCAGAAGTGGCCGTGCCTTTTTAATTTAGTACCAGGGCGCGCTGGTTTGAGTGATTACCTCCCGCACCATCATGTGTTTCGCTGATGATGCGCTCTGTTTCCTCGGGGCTAGGGCAAGTGAGCAGGATGCATGTGGAGTCGCGTTGCAGTACGTGTTCATCCATCATCATGTAGTGAGCAGCCATCGCCTTTAGTCGCCTTGCCGCCCATTTGTCTTTTGGTTTGGTTCCATTGGCTATGTACAACTTGATTTTGTCGCGTTGGTCGATGGTCGGAGCTTCGTGGTTGGCTCCGAATTCGTCGTCGTCTTCTACAATGTCATGGTCGTCGTTGAAATGGACGAAGTCTGGGCTTATGCTGGGTTTTTAGATTTCTCGACCAGGATGGTGCGGCGTAGGTTCGAGTCACTAGCGGAAGCTATGGTGGCTACTGCGTCTGCTATTTTGTTCTTGCTTCTTGGAATCTTGACAATTTCGAAGTACTCCAGCTCTCTCGCTAGGTGTTGAACTACGCGGAGATACGCATCCATTCTCTCACTTTTGGCCTCGTAGTCCCCTGCGAATTGGCTCGCGACAAGCTGTGAATCGCATAATGCTAGGATATGTGTCGCCCCGATGCCCTTAACCAGTTTGAGCCCTGCTATGATCGCCTTATACTCTACTTCGTTATTCGACGCGTTGAACCCAAGGCGAAAAGATTGCTCTAGTACCTCGCCTTCTGGAGATTCCAGGCATATCCCGACTCCTTATCCTCCCGAACAAGAGGATCCATCAACATGAAGCATCCATACCTGAGAGGCCGTGGTGCCTTCGATTAATTCAGGTGGTAGCTCGGTGATAAAATCTGCCAGCACTTGAGATTTCGTGCTCGTCCTTCCCCTAAAGTCGATATCATATTCGCTTAGCTCGATAGCCCACTTCGCCATCCGTCATGACTGGCTTGGGCTGTCCAAAATGGCGTGCAGAGGTTGGGCGGTCAGGACCGCAATGGTGTGCTTCTGAAAATAGGGTTGTAGTTTTCGCGCAGCGATAACGATGGCGTAGGCCAACTTCTCTAAGGTGGGTATAGAATATTGGTTGCTGTTCGCCGCAGTCCTCTCTGACGAGCACACCGCTGACTGTCGTCATGGATACCGATATGTAGAGATATAGCGTTTCTCCGCCTTTAGGCTTTGCCAATATGGGCGGCGTGAATATATATTCTTTTAGTTCTTTGAACGCTTGCTCGCATCTGTCTTCCCAGTCAAACCTCTTGTAGCCGCGCAGCAACTGGTAGAATGGAAGGCACCTGTCGGTCGGTCTGGAGATGAATCTGTTGGGTGCGGCGACGTGTCCTGTTAGACGATGTACTTCTCGCGTGCTCTTCGGCGAAGGTAGGTCGATAAGTGCCCTGATTTGCTTTGGATTTGCTTCTATTCCTCTTTGGGTGACGATATACCCGCCTGAGGTTACATCGAACATACATTTTGTGGGATTGAGCTTCATCCCGTACTGGTTGAGGATCGCGAAGCAGGAGCGCATATGTTCGATATAGTCCGTCTTGGACAAGGACTTGACGAGCATGTCATCGATGTATAACTCCATCGATGTTCCTAGTAAGTCTACGAACATTCGATTGACTAGTCTTGATAAATCACACTAGCGTTCTTTAGCCCGAACGGCATGACGCGGTAGCAGTATGTTCCTTTGTCCGTGATGAAGGCCGTTTTCTCTCTATCGTCGAGGTGCATCGCTATCAGGTTGTAGCCTGAAAAGGCATCCGTAAACGAGAGGAGCTCATTTCTAGCAGTCGCTTCGACGAGACGGTCTATGTGCAGTAGTGGGTAAATGTCCTTTGGGAAAGCCTTGTTCAGGTTGGTGAAATCAACGCAGACCCGCCATTTTCCGTTCTTCTTTTTTACCATGACTGGGTTCGCCAGCCACTTATGATACTTGACCTCAGTAATGGACCCGGCGCGCATAAGCTTTTCCACCTCATCATTCACCGCTTGCGCTTGTTCTGGGCCTAGTTTGCGATGTTTCTCTCTGATCGGCTTGAACATCGGGTCGACGTTAAGCTTGTGGCATGTTATGCTGGAATTGATGCCTATCATGGATTCGAGCGACCAAGCAAAAGAGTTAGAGTTTTCTTTGAGGAAGTTGATCAGCTCGGCTCTAATTGCTTCGTCAAGTTCGTGGCCGACGCCAACGCAGCGGTCTGGGCTCTATGCGTCTATATTCACTTGGTTGATAGTCTTGCAATACGGATCCTTGCAGTCTTTGGGGATGTCCGGTCTTTCGACGCGCTCCAATTGTAATTGCTATAGCTCGTTCCTTTTGCGCGCCTTATGCTTGGCGATCAAACACATTCTCGCAGCTTGCTGGTTGCTTCTCAGATTCACCATTCCTCTCGCCGTCGGGATTTTGACGCATTAATGAAAGATCGAGACTGCAGCTTTGGTTGCTGCGAGCCACGGGGTCCCTTAGATCACGTTAAAGATAGGATGTTCGTCGACTACCTGGAACTTCATCATGGTAATGCTTCCTCCGGCTCGAACCAGGAGTTTGATGGTCCCGACGGTCTCTACCGAGTTTCCGCTAAAGCCGGTAAGTGACTGCGTTGTTTTCTTGACGGCTTCTTTGCCGATTTCCATCTTCTGGAGAGTGCTTTTGAAGATTATATCGACGGAGCTGCCAGTGTCGACGAGGATCCGTGTCACTTTGCAGTCCCCGATGATAAGTTTAATAAGGTTGAAGCCCTAACGTGCGCCATCGAGCCCGATCAGATCGTCGACGGTGAATCGGATTGGTTTGTGTCTCATTTATTTGCTGATTACCGCACCCATCATGTTTAAGACCAGGTGGTCCGTCCTTGTTATGGATCGAATGCTATCTCTGCATCGTTCAAGTCCGCCCAAGATGACGTTTATGCAGCGTCGCGGCGGTAGGACGCCTTCGTTCCTATCGTTGTTGCTGCGTTGGTGCGGCGGGTCCATATCTTCGTCGACTAGCAGCCTCTGCTCCCTGTTGTTGCGAGGCGGATATTGGTTGGGTCATCTTTGCCTGTCGCACCCTCGGTTTTCCTGGTACTTTTTGAGAAGTGTATCTTTCAAATGGCGGCAGTCATCCGTGTTGTGCCCCTTTCGATTGTGGAATTTGCAATATGCGTTTTTATCGTCGTCTCATCGCTGATACATCGGCGGTTTGCGTTCTTCCATGAGGTAGTTCGTGTTTCGATTTCCTTTGTCATGTTTTGGTTGGCCCTCATAAAACTGTCGGGGCTCGACCTGTTCCTCTTTTTCTTCTCTGTGGTAAGTTTTGGTGTGCTTCCGGGACATCGCGGCCCTCTCTTCTTCCATCTCGATGAAGCGGTTAGCCCTATGCAAGGCGTCCTCTAGTGTTTGGGGTTGATTCAGCAGTAGCTCCTCGCGGAACCTCGACTCGTACAATAAGGCGTTTCTTAGTGAGCGATCGCGGCCTCGTTGGAGATTGCCACCTTCGAAACCACCTCCTTGTGCCGTTCTATGAATGTCTTGAGAGACTCGCGGGGGCCCTAACTTAGCGACCATAGATCGGCGGTGGAAGTCTTCTTCTCCATCAACATGGAATAATGTTTGACGAAGGCCGTCGACAGTTGCTGGAAGTTGTCGATCGACCTGGCTTCAAGGTGGGAGAACCAAGAGAGCATGGCTCCGCCCAAATTCTCCACAAACAGCTGGCAGAGTCCAATATCTCTCTCCTTTTTGGTGAATTGGGTGCGTCACATCGCAATGGTGAAGACTGTCATATAGTGCGTCGGGTCCGCGTTTCCTTCAAACGTTAGGAATTTGATATTCGTAGTATGCTTTATTTTGGTCTCGGTTATCCTTCAGGTGAATAGAGTTTGTTGCGTTTCTTCGACGACTCGCTCGATTTCTGGAGTCGAGCTCGTCGCCCTATGGACTTGCGAGCTCATCTCTCGCAGTTGGGCCTTCAGTGCCCTTATCTCGTCGTTCGGCCTAAAGAGATTTTGGTGCGTCGCCGTGTCTCTGCGCTGAATCGAGTGTCGATCCTGTTGGGTCTCGGTGCTTGTTGTCGATACGTCCGTTGTCCCGAAGAGATTTCTATTTTGGACTTCCAGCTCATTTCTTCTTAAGCTTGCTGTCATAACCACTTCAAGCTTGCTTCTTAGCTGACGATATTCATTTTCTTGTTCTTCCAGTCGACGCATTAGCGCCTGGTTCATTTCTTCTTGTGTGGGCACTCCCGGATTTCTAGTGTGTGGTCATGTTGGTGTCTTCGGGTCGGCGGTCTTGGTGTTTTGACCGTCTAGGTGCGTAATATCTTTGATGTGTACGTGCTCGTCTGCGTTGCTCGTGGTAGCCATATCTCTAGTGCGTCTAGGAGGTTGGTTTTCTTTATCAAAAATTCCCCAGCAGAGTCGCCAATTGTTGATCCGAAGATTTGAGTTCGTATTTGATAAAGAAAGGTTACAACTTAACAATGAGAGGCGCGTCGACAATCCAGACGCGCTCGGAGACTTTGTAAAAGATATTAGTTCGTCCAAGAAACTCTAAAGAAAATCTCAGGTCGTCGAAATATTGTGCAAAGAAAACGCAGGTCGTCGTTCGAAGGTCTGACTTCTCTCTAAAGTTTTCTCTCTCTAATTTCCAACCCTCTTCCGCTTCGGGGTTGCTCTTTATTTATACTGGTTTCGTCATCATTGCGGGCAGTTAGCTAGGCGCTCTGTTCATCTGGCGGGTTAGCTCGTAGGTCACTATTCACCGCGCTAGGAAGAGAATAGGTGCACTATTGTGTCAGCGATCCCACGCGCCTCAGCGAATCGGCGAGATAGGCCATCACCTCGTCATCTCTCGTTTGCGGGCCTGGTCTTGTTGGACCTGGGAAGTTTGGGCCCATATCCTACAGCAACCAAGACAAGATTTCTGATTACACTTTCCTCTTATATTAAGAAAGACAGTCTATGTATGTATTATTATTATCTTGGTCGTTTTATTGAAGTTCCCTGCGTTCGTTTAGCTCTGGACTTTGAAATATTATCTCTACTTCCCTCTGCACAATAACGCCCCACTTTCAAATTTTGTTCTTCTTTGGAAAACGGTGTCGCCGATAAGCTCTCGACAATTAAAGAACTTGAATTTTTTTTGTCCCGCAAAGTCTCTTCTCATATTCTAAAAAGAAAATGAAATAAAAATTAACTCGATTAAATTTACAGAGGAAAGAGGGGATAAAAGTGATATTAAGACCTGCAAATTGCCAGATTTGTAGACTTGTCGCATGTGACTAGAGAGAAAAGAATCTTCCGGCAAATGAACTTTATTATGATTATGGTAGTTTGACGAATCTTCTTTTAAGGTGAAATTTTCAAAGAAAAGAAGATATTGCTTTAGAAAAAGTGAGAAGGGATATAAACAATCTCTTCGCATAAGAAGCAGGAGTTATATGGTCCATTAAATTGCAAGGAAGTGGCAATAAAAAAAGTGACTGGTTTGAATACGAGCAACTCCATTGGAGATTTTAATAGGGTTCTTGTGTTTGGTATATGAAAAAATAAAGCCCAAAAAATTAATTTTCAATTTTTAAAAAGCTAGAACCGTTTCTGAAATCATATGCAATGAGGACCCCTGAGGAACCCTTACGTGTCGATGCAGTAATGGTCCAGAGAAAAGAAAAAAAAATACAAAAATCTCTCTCTCTCTATATATATATATATGCACATTAACGCCCTATGGAAACGGGAATTCATACAGATTTTTCATCGAAGTTGGACAATTCGACCCTTAGTCAAAAACCAAGTGGATTTAATTCGCGTCTTTTGAATTCGGAACGAATTCTTTTTAAGGTGGAGAGAATTGTAACACACAAACCCAGAAATCCGGTCCATTTAAAAATCTCATCAAAAGCTCAATTGGTTTAATAAAAAGTCCATAATCTCAAGCCCATTATTTAAGAAAAAGCCTAGGTTTTTCTCCTCTATTTAAAGAAGGTTAGTGAAAGAGAGAGAGAGAGGCAGTAGCAGAAATACCCGGCGAAGCCCTAGCCGCGCAGCAGAGACAGATCCAAACTGTCTCAGGAAAAAGAATAAACATACGTTTAAATAATCTCGGATTAAGATGAAACTTTATGGGTAAGTAGATCTTCTCTGGAAAACGGCGTCGCCGATAAGCTCTCGACCATTAAAGGACTTGAATTTGTTTTCATTCTCGCAAAATCTCTTCTCGTATTCTAAAAGGAAAACAAAATAAATATTAACTCTGTTAAATATATAAAGGAAAGAGGGAATAAAAGTGATATTAAGACCTGCAAATTTCCAGAGTTGTAGACTTGTCGCATGTGACTAGAGAGAAAAGAATCTCCCGGCGAATGGACCTTATTATGATTATGGTAGTTTGACGAATCTTCTATTAAGGTGAAATTTTCAAAGAAAAGAAGATATTGCTTTAGAGAAAGTGAGAAGGGAGATAAACAATCTTTGAATCACATTTCTTATTGAAAAAGGTTTGTACGGTTCCACATAAAAAGCATGAGTTGTATGGTCTATCAAATTGCAAAGAAGTGACGATAAACAAAGTGAATGGTTTGAGCAAGAGCAACTCCATTGGAGATTTTCATAGGGTTCTTGTGTTCGGTATCTGAAAAATAAAGCCCAAAAAATTAATTTATAATTTTTAAAAAGCAAGAACCGTTTCTGAAATCAGATGCAATGAGGACCCCTGAGAAACCCTTACGTGTCGATGCAGTAGTGGCCCAGAGAAAAAAAAAACAAAAAAAAACAAAAAAAATCTCTCTCTCTCTCTCTGCACATTAACGCCCTCTGGAAATGGGAATTCATACATATTTTTCATGGAAGTTGGACAATTCGACCCTTAGTCGAAAACCAAGTGGATGTAATTCGCGTCTTTTGAATTCGAGACGAATTCTTTTTAAGGTGGGGAGAATTGTAAAACACAAACTCAGAAATCCGATCCATTTAAAAATCTCATCAAAAGCCCAATTGGTTTAAAGAAAAGCTCATAATCTCAAGCCTATTATTTAAGAAAAACCTTAGGTTTCTCTCCTCTATTTAAATAAAGTTAGTGAAAGAGAGAGAGGCATTAGCATAAATACCCGGCGAAGCCCTAGCCGCGTGTTAAACTAGTCCTTGAAAAGTCAATATTTCTGGACGAGGTCAAAGTAATTTGAGT